>CAUYON010183926.1:0-20580 GCA_963573935.1 Arctocebus calabarensis | reverse complement strand
CCTAGATAGGTCCATATTACCAGGCGGGGAGTGCGAGGTGGGGCAAACAGGAGCTGGGGACCTACAGGTCTGTCATGTGTGAGGACAGACAAATGGCTATCTGAACACATTAAAAAATGCCCATCATCCATAATCATCAGAGAAATGCAAATCAAAACTACTTTCAGACATCACCTAGCCTCATAAGAATGGCCTACATCACAAGATCCCAAAGCAACAGATGCTGGCATGAATGTGAAAATACTCATACACTGTTGGTGAGGCTTCAAACTAATAACTAATACAGCCTCTATGGAAAGATGTATAAAGATTCCTCAAAGAACTAAAAGTAGACCTACCATTTGATCCTGCCATCCCCATCCCATTACTAGGTATCTACCCAAAAGCAAAACAAAGTCATTTTACCATAAGGGATTTGCACTTGAATGTGCAATTTTCAATGGCCAAGATGTGAAAACGACCCAGATGCTCTTCAGTCAATTAATGGATTAATAAACTGTGGTATATACATAGCATGAAATGCTATTTAGCCATAAAAAGATGGATATTTTATAACAACCTGAATGGATTTGTAGAATATTCTCCTAAATGAAATATCATAAGAGTTCAAGGACATGTACTCAGTGCTTTATTGGAGCCAATTGATTCACAACTACATGCTCACGTGAGAGAAAAACTCAATTAAATTCAAAGTGGGGTTGGGTAATTTCCCTCCCTGTAGGTACGTTGCACAGGCATATTGCACACTTCCAGGGTGAAGGATACAACTACAACCTGGACTTTAATATTACAAAAGCAAACCATGTAACCTAATCATGTGTAATCTCACATTAATCTGAAGTTTAAAAAAAGGAGTTATATCACTATTCAGGTTATTTATTTTCATGTTAGTTTTGATAAATTGTGTTTTTCAAAAAATTTCCTATTTCATCTAAGTTGTGAATTTTATTGGCGAAAAGTTGTTGTTAATTATCTTTATTTTGTCCTTTTAATTGTTTTCTTGTTTTTTCTTTTTTTTTTTTTTTGTAGTTTTGGGGCAAGGCTGGGTTTGAACCTGCCACCTCTGGTATATGGGGCTGGTGCCCTACTCCTTGAACCACAGGCACTGCCCTGTCCTTTTAATTTCTGTAGGATATATAGTGAAGCCTGCATTTAAAATATGTTTCAACATAAGTAATTTTTGTTTTCTCTCTTATCTTCATCAGTCTTGCTAGGCATTCACTTAGTTTTATTAATTGTTAAAATTAACCTTTACATATGATTCTCTGTATTTTCTATATTCTTATTTCTTTGGTTTCTGCTTAATCTTTAATGTTTTTTACCTTCTACCTTGTATAGATTTAATCTTGCTATTCTTTTGTAGCTTCTTTAGTTGGAAATTTAGATCATAGATTTTTCACTTTGTCTTTTGTAATAGATGTATTCCGTACTTTAAATGCAGCTGGATCCCACAAATTTTATTTCTTTGTGCTTTCTTTATCATTCAGTTTAAACTATTTTTTTTTTTTTTTTTTTTTTTTTTTTTTTGTAGAGACAGAGTCTCACTTTATCGCCCTCAGTAGAGTGCCATGGCGTCACACAGCTCACAGCAACCTCCAACTCCTAGGCTTAGGCAAGTCTCTTGCCTCAGCCTCCCAAGTAGCTGGGACTATAGGCGCCCGCCACAACGCCCGGCTATTTTTCTGTTTTGCAATTCAGCTGAGGCTGGGTTTGAACCCGCCACCTTTGGTATATGGGGCCGGCGCCCTACTCGCTGAGCCACAGGCACCACCCCCAGTTTAAACTATTTATTAGAGCAATATGATATCCCAAAATACCATAATAGTAGCAGACTTTAACACTCCTCTTACAGAGCTGGACAGAGCCTTTAACAGAAACTAAACACAGATACAAGGGACTTCAATGTAACCCTAGAACAACTGTGCTCAATAGACATATAGACCACTTCATCCCAAAGCTAAAGAATGTATATTCTTCTCATTGGCCCATGGAACATTCTCCAAAGTAGATCATATCCTAGGATATAAATCAAACCTCAATAAAATCTTTTCTAATTTCCATGTTGCTTTCTTTTTGTATCCATATGTTATTTAGAATTATATCGCCCAATTTACAAATACTTGAGGTTGTTCCATCATCTGGTAATAATGTAGCTGTAGCAGCATCATAGCATAACACATTCTTTACATGTTTGTGATGATGCTGGGATAAACAAACCTACTGTATTGCCAGTTGTATAAAAGTATATTACAGACAATTATGTTCAGTACATCAACACTAATGTACACGGCTATGATTTAATAAATAAATAAATTAAAAAAATAACTTAGATGCTAGGGACCAGTTTCATGAAGGACAATTTATCCACAGACTGGGCAAGTGGTAGTTGCTGGATGGTTCAAGTACATTACATTTACCTGAGATCATCAGGCATTAGATTCTCATAAGAAGTATGCAACTTAGGTCCACTGCCACAGTTTATAGTAGGGTTTGTGCTCCTATGAGAATCTAATGCTGGTGCTGATCTGACAGGAGGCAGAGCTAAGGTGGCGATTTGAGTGAGCAATGGGGAATGGCTGTAAATACAGATGAAGCTTCCTAACTGGGCACAGACTGGTATCAGTCCACAGCCCAGGGGTCAGGGACTACAGCAGTATGTAAGACTAGATAATGACAATAAATGAATATACAAAGTGTTCATAAAGTTCACGTGCAATTTAAAAATTGTCTAGTTAAATTTCATGTGAAATTTATGGACGCCCTGTATTGTTGGTTTAGTTATTTATTATACTATATGATTGCTATTATTTTATTTTATTAAATTTTTTAATTTAAATTTAATTAAATCATTTCTTTAATTTTAATTAAATCATAATCAGTTATGATTTAAGGGGTACAATGTAATGATTGCATTTATGGGGTACAATGCAATGATTTGATATACAATGTGGAATGCTTAAATCAAACTGATTAACATAATCATCACCTCACTTAACTTGTTTTTTTGTGGTAAGACATTTATAATATACTCTTAGTTATTTTAAAATGTACCCTTGCATTGTGCACATAAGTGAGATCCCACCAAATACCCTCCCTCCACTCATCCTATCTCTTCCTCTCCCCTCTCCTTCATCTCCCTTCCTTCTTTCTGGGCTATATTTGTGTTTTGTTCATATAAATGTGTAATTGATTATATATTAGTTTTATGATAGTATTGAGTACATTGAATACTTTTTTTTTGCCATTCTTGAGATACTTTACTAAGAAGAATAATTTACAACTCCATCCAGGTAAATATAAAAGATTTAACGTCTCCATCTTATTTATGGCTGCATAGTATTCCATGGTATACATATACCACAATTTGTTAGTCCATTCGTGGTTAATGAGTATTCAGGCTGCTTCCATGGCTTGGTGATTATGAATTGGGTTGCAATAAACATTCTGGTGCAAACGCCTTTTTTGTAAAATGATTTTTTTTTCATCTGGGCAGATACCTAGTAATGGAATTGCAGGATCAAATGATGGCAGGTCAACTTCTTGTTCCTTAAGAATTCTTCATATTTCCTTCCAAAAAGATTGTATTAGTTTACAATCCCAACAGCAATGTAGAAGTGTTCCCTTCACATCTACACCAATATCTGCAGTTTGGGGGTTTTGTGATGTGGACTAATTGTACTAGAGTTAGATGATATCTCAAAGTGGTTTTGATTTGAATTTGTGATGATTAAAGATGATGATCATTTTTTCATGTGTTTGTTTGGCCATACACCTGTCATCTTCAGAGAATTTTCTGTTCAAGTCTCTTGCCCACAAAGAAATGGGATTGTTTATTATTTCCTTATTGATTAATTTGAGTTCTCTGTTGATTCTAGTTATCAGACCATTGTCAGAATCATAACCTGCAAAACTCTTCTCCCATTCCAAAGACTGTCTATTAGCTTCACTTGCAGTGCCCTTAGCTATGCAGAAGCTTTTTAGCTTGATGAGATCCCAGTAATATATCTTTGGTGTTGCTTCAATTGCCAGTGGTGTCATCCTCGTAAAATATTTTTCTAGGCCAATATCTTCAAGTGTTTTCAAGCACTCTCTTTTAGTAATTTTATAGTTTCATGTCTAAAATTTAAATCTTTTATCTAGTGAGAACCTACTTTTCTTACTGGTGAAAGGTGAGGGTCCAGTTTCCGTCTTCTAAAGGTCACTAGCTAGATCTCCCAGCACTATTTGTTAAGTACAGATTCGTTTCTCCATTGTATATTTTTGTTAGGCTTATAAACGATCAGATGACGATGTGTGGCTGGGTTCATCTCTAGATTCTCTATTCTAGTCCACATATCTTACATCTATGTTTTTGTGCCAGTACCATGCTGTTTTGATCACTACAGATTTGTAATATAACCTGAAATCTCCCTTGAGATTTGTTTTTATTTCTAAGTAATGTATTGGCTATTTGAGCTCAATTTATGATTCCATATAAAACAAAGCATTATTTTTTCAAGTTCATTGGTGCTTTGATAGAGATTGCATTAAATCTGTAGATCAGATTTGGACAGTATGGAAATTTTAACAATGTTTATTCTTCCCAGCCACAAGCATGGTATGTTTTCCCATTTGTTAACATATTCCACTACTTCTTTTCTCATAATTATAGGGATCTTTCACATCCTTTGTTAGATAAATTCCCAAGTATTTCATCTTCTTTGGTGCTACTATAAAAGGAATATAGTCCTTGGCTATAGTTTTGGCTTTACTATTATTGGTATATATAAAAGATACTGATTTGTAAGTGTTGATTTTATATCCTGAGATATTGCTATATTCCTGGATCACTTCTGAGAGCTTTGTTGTTGAGTCCCTGTGGTTTTCCAGGTATAAGATCATGTCATCCATGAAGAGTGAGAGTTTGATCTCCTGTGATCCCATTTGAGTACCCTTAAGCACCTTCTCTTGACTGATTGTGATGGCTAGGACTTCCAGTACTATGTCAAATAGCAATGGTGACAATAGGCTTCCTTGTCTAGTTCCAGATCTGAGTGAAAATGTTTTGAATTTTACTCCATTCAACATGATATTGGCTGTTGGTTTGCTGTAGATGGCCTCTGTCAGTTTAAGACATGTCCCATCTAAGTCTATTTTCTTTTTCTTTTCTTTTTTTGAGACAGAGTCTCACTGTCACCCTTTGGTAGAGTGCAATGGCATCACAACTCACAGCAACCTCAAACTCTTGAGCTTAAGTGATTCTCTTATCTCAGCCTCCCAAGTAGCTGGGACTGTAGGCTTTCTCGACAACACCCAACCATTTTTTGGTTGCTGTTGTCATTGTTGTTTAATAGACCTGGACTGGGTTCAAACCTACCAGCCCCAGTGCATGTGGCTGGCACCCTAACCACTGGGATATGGGCGCTGAGCCTAACCCTATGTTCTTCAGTGTTCTGTATATATATTTTTTGAGACAGAGTTTCACTATGTTGCCCTCAGTAGAGTGCTATGGTGTCACAGCTCACAGCAACCTCAAACTCTTGGGCTTAAGTGATTCTCTTGCCTTACCCTCCCAAGTAGCTGGGACTACAGGTGCCCACCACAACCCTGGCTATTTTTTGTTGCAGTTGTTTAGCTGGCCTGGGCCAGGTTCAAACCCACCACCCTCAGTGTATGTGGCTGGTGTCGTAACCACTGTGCTAAGGGTGCTGAGCCTTCTTAAGTGTTCTAAGCATGAAAGGATGCTGCTGGATATTATCATAAAGATTTTTCTGCATCAATTGATAGAATCATATGGTCTTTGTTTTTTATTTTATTTACATAGTGTATTATTTTTATAGATTTACATATGTTGAACCAACCTTGTAACCCTGGGATAAAACCAGCTTGATCATGGTATATAATTTTTTTTGTTGTGTCATTGAATTCTGTTTGCTAGGATCTTATTGAATATTTTTACATCTATATTTATTAATGATATTGGTCTATAGTTTTCTTTCTTTGTTGGGTCCTTTCCCAGTTTGGGGATCAAGGTGATATTTGCTTCATAGAATGTGTTGGGAGGATTCCTTCTTTTTCTGTTTTAGAAAAGGTTGTGTAATATAGATACTAGTTCTTCTTTGAAGGTTTGGTAGAATTCTGATGTGAAGATATCTGGTCCCAGACTTTTCCTTTTTGGGAGATTTTATATAGTTGATGCTATTTCAGGGCTTGATATAGGTCTATTCAAAATTTCTAATTCTTTCTTGTTGAGTCTAGGTAGGTGGTGTGCTTTCAGGTGTTGGTACATTTCCTCTAGATTTTCATATTTCTGAGATAAAGGGATTTTTTGTAATCATTGACAATTTTTTGAATTTCTGTTGTATCTGTTGCTATTTCTCCTTTATTATTTCTGATTGATTTTATAAGAGATTTTACTTTTCTATTTCTGGTTAGACTAGTTAAAGGTTTATCAACTTTATTTATCTTTTCAAAGAACCAACTTTTTGTTTTGTTGCTCTTCTGAGTGATTCTGTTGTTTTCTATTTCATTTAATTCTGCTATAATTTTGGTTGTTTCTTTTCTTCTGCTGGTTTCGGTGTCAGATTGTTCTTCCTTTTCCAGTAGCTTGAGATGACCCATTAGGTTGTTGACTTTCTCTCTTTTTGTTTTCTTGATGAAGGCTTCTAATGCTATAAATTTCCCTCTTAGGTATGCCTTTGCAGTATCCCACAGTTTTGTTTTTGTAGAGACAGAGTCTCACTTTATTGCCCTTGGTGGCGTGCCATGGAATCACACAGCTCATAGCAACCTCTAATTCCTGGACTTAGGCAATTCTCTTGCCTCAGCCTCCTGAGTAACTGGGACTACAGGTACCCACCACAACGCCTGGCTATTTTTCTGTTTTTACAGTTCGGCCAAGGCTAAGTTTGAACCCGCCATGTTCAGTATATGGGGCCAGTACCCTACTCGATGAGCCACAGTCACCACCCTCACAGATTTTGATAATTTGTGTCTTCCTTAATATTTTTTTCCAAAACTCTGATGATTTCCTTCTTAATCTTGTCTTTGACCCAGCTATCATTTAGCTGAAGATTATTTATTTTCCATGACTTTGTTCGAGTATGAAGATTTCTGTTGCTATTGAGTTCAATTTTTATTCTGTGATGGTCTAAGAAGATACAAGGAATAATTTTTATTCATTTAAATTTGCTAAGGTTAGACAATTTTACAGGATGATCTGTGGGCTGATGAGAACATTTGTTCAGTTTTATTAGGATGAAATGTTCTGTAGATATCTGTTAAGTTCATTTGTTCTTGGGTCAAGTTTAAGTCCATTATTTATTTGTTTAGTTTCTTCTTGGAGGATCTATCCAGAACTGACAAAGAGTGAAATTTTCAACTATTATAGTGCAGTCATATATCAAATTGTTCATATATGTGAGAGTTTACTTTAGAAATTGAGGAGCATTCAGGCAGGGCATATAAATGTTAATTATTGAAATCTCTTCATGTTGCTTATTTCCCTTGACAAATACGTAGTGTCCATCCTTGTTTTTCTTTATCTTTGTTGGTTTAAATCCTGTTGTATTTGCAAATAAGATTGCAACACCTGCTTTTTTCTGATTTCCATTTGCCTATATTATAGATGTCCAGTCCTTCACCCTGAGACTTTTTTTTATTCTTTGAGGTAAGATGAGTCTCTTGTAAGCTACAGATACCTGGCTTGAGTTTTTGTATCCAGTCAGCCAACGTATGCCTCTTTAGAGGACAATTGAAGTCATTCACGTTAATTGAGAGAACTGATAAGTATGGTAGTGTTTTAGCTATCAGGTTTTTCAAAGGTCCGGGGCATATTTTTAGTCCTTTTGCCATTGTGGAAGTTAGGTTTTGTTTGATAAATTCTGGGTTAGCTTAATTTGGTGGTAGATCATTGCGCTGGTCACTATAGAAAATAGGTCTGAGTATTTCCTAAAGAGCTGGTTTAGTTGTGGCAAATTTCTTCAACATCTGGCTGTCAGTAAAGTGTTTGATTTCTCCATCACAAATGAAACTCACTTTAGCTAGATACATGATTCTGGGCTAAAAGTTGTTTTGTTTTAGAAGACTGAAGTTCAATGACTATCCTCTTTTGACTTGAAAAGTTTCAGCCAAAAGATTTGCAGTCATTCTAATATTTCTCCCTTTGTAGGTGATACTTTTCTTATGTCTGGATGCTTGCAAGATTTTCTCCTTCATGTTAACTTTGGCAAAGTTAATTACAATGTGTCTAGGAGATGCTTTATTTGAATTGAGTTGTGCTGGGGTTCTGAAACTATCTACTATCTGAATTTCTGTATCTCTGGCAATGCTTGGAAAATTCTCCTCCTTAATATCTGTAGTAGAACATCTGTGCCTTTAGGATCATCTTCAGCAGAGATGATATGCACTTGTCTGTCTTCTTTCTTAGCTCAGCTCCCCACCTTCAGCTTCACTGAGTCCACTTCTGTCCAGTATCTCTCCCTCTGGATAGGAGCCTCTGGCAAAAGCTGACTCTAGTCTGCCATCTTCCGTCTTCCTCTTCAATTTTCTGTTATTTTAGAGTGTACAACAGTTCCTACTTATAAAAAAATAAGGTAATTGTAAACAGCCCCAGACAAGTCTTTCAGGAGGTATTCCAGAAGAAAGCATTGTTACCACAGGAGATGAAAGATTCATGGGTGTTTCTGACTCTGAAGACCTTTCAGTGGGAAAAGATACAGAGGTGGAAGACAGTGACATTGAGGATCCTGAATCATCGTAGGCCTAAGCTAATATATATGTGTCTTATTTCTCAAGAAAAAGTTTAAAGTGTAAAAACTTGTTTTAAGTTTAAAGTCGGAAAAAGCTTATAAATAAGGATGTAAAGAAAGAAAATATTTTTACAGCTATACAATATGTTAGTGTTTTAAACTAAGTGTTACCACAAGAGTTAGAAAGTTTTAAAAAATGACAGGTTTATAAAGTTGAAAAGTTACAGTAAACTAAGGTTAATTTATTATTGAGGAAAGAATTTTTTTTATAAATTATATGTAGTGTCTACAAAGTCTGCAGTAGTGTAAAATAATGTCCTAGACCTTCACATTCACTCACCACTCACTCACTGAGTTACCCAGAGCAACTTCTAGTCCTATAAGCTTCATTCATGGTTTTTCCTCTTGCCAGATTTGTACTATACCTTTTCTATGTTTAGATATGTGTACATACACATATACCACCGTTTTCTGGTTGTCTGCAGTATTTGGTACAGTAAATTGCTGTAGAGGTTCATAGTCTAGGAGCAATAGGCTATATACCACATAGCCTAGGTATATAGTAGGCTATACCATCTAGCTTTGTTTAAGTATATACTGTGATGTATGCACAAGGACAGAATCGCCTCATTTTCTCAGAGCATATTCATTTTAAGCAATGGACAACGATATGTCTTTTGTCACATTTGTTTCTCTTTGGGGAGGGAATTCAATTACATGCGTATTAGATCACTTGATATTGTCTCACAGGTCACTGAGGCTCTAGCTATACTTTAAAAATTTTTATTCTCTCTGTGCTTTACTTTAGATGGTTTTTATTGTCTACCTTCATGGTTACTGATTTTTTTTTTCTGTTGTGCTCAATGTTCTGTTAATCTCCACAAAGTTTCAATTTCCATTAGGGTATTTTTAGTTACCATATTTACCTACATATTCCCCATTTTTTCTCCTATTCTACATATCTTTGTCCATAGGTTATTTAAAATGTTTCTTACAGTTAGTTTAAAGGCCTTTATTCTTTTTCCAACATTCTAGATATCCATGGGCCTATTTCTATTGATAGTTGTATTTTTCCTTCTGGATAAAAGTCACATTTTCAAATGTCTTCACATAATGCTCTGGATAGTGTGATAGAGAGATTCTGAATTCTATTAAATTTCTTAAAGAGTGCTGAAGGCCATAAATTACCTGAGAATCAACTTGATCTCTCAGAGATAGAGTTTTAGGTTTTGTTACAGCAAGGCTATTTCACTGCCCTTAGCCTTAGGTGTATTCCTTAAACCTGGCATGTGGACTTTACCCTTAATGTGTGGCTATTGTGGGGTCATTGCCTTTGAAAAATTCCACTTAGTATTTTTTTTTTGACCGGGGCTGGGTTTGAACCCACCACCTCTGGTATATGGGGCCGGCACCCTACTCCTTTGAGCCACAGGCACTGCCCTCTACGTAGTATTTCTTATATTGAAGTCTGTTGGCAGGAAAGTCTCTTAGAATTCTTTTTATTTCTCATTAAAAAATGTTTTTATTGTGATTTCACATTTTATGCAGTTATATAGTAAAGGAAATTTTAAGTTCTCCCACCACAATACATGGCTGCTGATTGTTCAGTCAAAGACTAATCTGTGGAAGGATTTTTCAGACATGATTAAGCTCCTGGATCAGTTGAACTTAGGATATGTAGATATTCTGGGTAAATCTAGTCTAACCACCTGAGTTCTTTAAAACTAGAGAGTTTTCTTTGTTAACATAAGAGGAAGTCAGAGAAATTCAAAGCATAAGAGAGATTCCCACTTGAGAAAGGATCTTCATTACTCAGATGCAGAAAGCCCAGGGAATGGAAATGTGAGTGGTCTGCAGGACGTGGGAATGGTTTCTAGTTAGCAAGGAAACAGGGACTTCAGTTTTGTTTAAAAAAAAAAAAAACAAAAAAACCCCTAAATTTTGCCAGTAAACCTGAATGAGCTTGGAAGTGCATCTTTTCCCATAGCCTTGACACAAGAACTTAGCCAGACCAAAAACTTGATTTTGACTTTGTGAGAGGCCAGCTCAGCATAGAGGCTAGCTCAGCTATGCCCAGAGTGTCACCTACAGAAATTGTGAGATAACAGATGGGCATTTTTAAAGTCATTAAGTTTGGGCTAATTCATTACATAGCAATAGAAAACTAATGCACTGCTTTTCTGATCATTCTTCAGGATTTTACTTCCCTCTCAATATACCTATTATTGTTTACTTCAGAGTCTTTGAATAGTTGCTTTTTGTATTCTGTCCAGTTTTTAATTATAACCAGTGAAAAAGAGAGGCTGTAGTGAGTTTACTCCATTTTGGCAGGCCTCAAAATTGTTTAGGGATAAATTAAACAAAATATTTGTAAGATGTGTCCACTGAAAACTCTAAAACATTCTTTGAGAAACTTTTAGATATCTAAATAAATGAAAAAAATAAGTCATATACAAGGGTAGGATGTCGAAATTGTTAAGATGCCAGTTGTCTCCAAAGTGATCATATATTCAAAGTGGTTCCAAATAATAACACAGCAGGCTTTTTTTGGTAACAGTTGACAGATTCTAAAATGGATGTGGAGGCACGGTGCCTGTGGCTCAACAGGCTAAGGCGCCAGCCTCGTACACCTGAGCTCACAGGTTCGAATCCAGCCTGGGCCTGCCAAACAACAATGATGGCTACAATCAAAAAATGACCAGGCATTCTGGCGGGCGCCTGTAGTCCCAACTACTTGGGAGGCAGAGGCAGGAGACTCTCTTGAGCCTAAGAATTGGAGGTTGCTGTGAGCTGTGATGCCACAGCACTCTACCCAGGGTGACAGCTTGAGGCTGTCTCAAAAAAAAAAAAATAAAAAAAAAATAATGGATGTGGAAATGGAAGGGACATAGAATATCTAAAAAAATACTGAAAAAGAAAACATGCTTGGAAAACTTGTACTACCTGATTTCAAGATGTGCAGAATTCAAGGCAATGTGGTACTTGCATAGAGATCAGTGAATACATCAATGGAATAGAATATGGAGCATAGAAAGAGACTTATATTATGTAGTGAATTGACTTTTGGTAAAAATATCATAGAAATCCAATAGAGAAAACAAAGTCTTTTCAGCAAATGGCCCTGAAACTTATAGATTTTCATATGGGGGGGGAAATGAAACTCAGCTGATACATTACATCATGTAGAAAAATTATTTTTAATTAAATCTTAGCCCAAACATAAAAGCTAAAACCATAGAGCTTTTAGAGGAAAACATAGGTTACTACTTTGATGACTTGCAGTAGGCAAGGATTTCTTGGGCTGCAAAAAGAAGTAACTGAAAAAGAAAAAAATTGATAGGTTAGACTTAATCAAAATGTACATCAAGAGACACTACTAGGAAAATGAATAGGGTAGCCACAGACTAAGAGAAAATATTTGCAAAACATATATCTCACAAATAACTGATATTTGGGATATACAAAAAAATTTCTACAACTTGATAATAAAAAGATATGCAATTCAATTGTGAAAAATGGGGAAAATTTTGAACAGATATTTTACAAAAGAAGATATACGGAATGGTTAATAATTACATGACCCATGACTAGATGATCAATGTCATTAGCCCTCAGAGAAATACAAGTTAAAGCCACAATAGGGTAGCTCTACATGCCTATCAGATTGGCTTTTTCTAAAGCAACTAATATAATCACAAAGCTTGTGCAAATAGCAGGTTACAAACCAAAATAACAAATGTTGTTGTAAGTGTAAAACGGTTTGGCAGGATTTTTGTTGTTGTTGTTGTTGTTTTTAATAAAACAAAACATATACCTATTCTCTGACCCAGGAATTCTACTGCTTGGAATTTACCCAAGATAAATTAAGACATACTTTCACAGAAAGACGTGTGGAGAAATATTTATAGCAACTTTACTTTATAATATCTAAAAACTGGAAATAGGTCATGTTTCCATAAATACGAGAATGGGTATTCATAATAATTAAAACAATCCAAATGTCCATCACCATGAATGGATTTAATAAAATTATGGTATCTCCATATAATGGAATTCTATAAATTCAACCAGTATAATATAATTTTTTATATTTGTTAATACATAATAATGCTGGCTTCTGGATAAATTCAAAACATAAAAAATATTTAAAATAGCAAGGAAACACCAATATTTTGGATTCATTTTTGTTTTTCACTGTATAATACACTATAAATTATAAGTTTGAATTGTAGCTCTTAAAGCAATGTAGTGTTTCTTTTATTTTTAATTTGAGCTCTTTACTCTAGGAATCCCAGGCCCTCCTGGACCAAAAGGCATTAATGGCCCTCCTGGGAATCCTGGCCTTCCAGGAGAACCCGGTCCTATAGGTAAGCATAATAAATAAGAGTTTGCTATTCTGTAAAACTAAGACTTATAATATTCAATTTGGAAAAAATGAAATCATGTTCAGCTGTGAACATTTTCAAGACAAAGAAACATGGTAATCATTTACTTAATACTGGGTGTTCAGTACAAAATAACTCTTAATGAGCACTCCTTAAAATTACCATTATATGACCTTATTTTTTAGGCTCACTTTTTCCAGGGAGAATTAATTCCACTATCCTATGCTATGATAGAAGGTAGAGCTCTTATTTTGTTATAATGGTAGGCAGTAACAATTTTATTTTTAAAGTAAATCACTTCATTTAGCTCTGTATAAGGCCTGTAATGCACCCCACCAACCCTTTGCACCTTATTCTCTTAGATATTGTAAAACCATATTAACAAAGAGAAACTGAAAATTTTTAGAATTTTTAGTAGATTGCTTCTTATTCTAGTTATCCTCCCTTTTTAATGCTTCATTTTCAGGATTTAAAGGAGTGTCTCAGAAGCACTTTGTTTCTTTTCTATAGAACTATTTGAAGCTAGTGTGGAAAGAATGGGACATGTGGAAGGAAAATGGAGTAGGAAAGCTGGTTGTAACCTACTGTACTCTGTTCTTCAGGTGGTGGAGGTCTTCCTGGGCCACCAGGGCCTCTAGGTGAAAAAGGAAAACCAGGTCAAGATGGTATTCCTGGACCAGCTGGACAGAAGGGTGAACCAGGTACTATATTTTTTCATTTTTCCAAGTTTTCTAATTTACTCCTTGTCTACTTTAACTTGCCTTTATTTTACTCACAACGAAATTATGTTTTTTTCTTTCTAAGCTTCCATACTTTTTTCCCCTTCGTAATTACTTTCTTCGTCTTTATCCTAACAATATTAGCTCATGTTTCTTGATAAAGCTGTCTCCCTCTTATGTAAAATTATATTTTTTCACATCAAGAAGTGGTTTACCAAGCTTTTTCAAATTTCATTGTATTTTACTATGCAATATATTCATTTTTATATTTTTATATAAGAATATCAAGATATATTTAACACTCATCACAAATAGAATATATATTTATATATTTTTCTTATGTTAGAATTGGGCCAGGCACAGTGGTTCACACATGTAATCCTAGCACTTTGAGAGACTGAAGTGGGAGGATCACTTGAGCTCAGGAGTTAGAGACCAGCCTGAGAAAGAGCAAGACACTATCTCTGCAAAAAATATAAAAATTAATTGGATGTGGTGGTACATTGTACCTGTAGGAATTTGAGATTTCAGTGAGCTATGATGGTGTCACTGCATTCTACCCAGGGCAATGGAGTTGTAGTTCTGTGTTGGAAATAAATCTTGTGCATGTTTTATGTATAGTGTTGCACTTAGAAGAGCACAGGAGAAACTTACTAAATGCATAATACAAATGTCTTCGTACAATAACTAAGAAAATGCCATGAAGGCTATGTTTAACAGTTTGAAAATATTTCAGATTGTGTATGAAACCAGCACCTTGTATCCCTTGATTGCACTAATGTACACAGCTATGATTTAATAAAAGTATGTATATATCAGTGTTGTGAAAATAACTTGTTCTTATTCTATTATTATTATCCACTTGATTTTTTTTGTTTTATACTCTAACAGGTCAACCAGGCTTTGGAATCCCAGGGCCCCCTGGACTCCCAGGACTTTCTGGTAAACTTTAATAAACATGCTAAATCAATTCATAAAAGAATATTCTCTATTTATTTGTTTATCTCTGCGATTTATTGTTATAAAATGCACATACAAACCCAGCATACTCAAAGGTAGAGTTATAGTTTAAAACATTTATTATTTGGCAACTTAGTATGAGGAGTTCTGCTATGTAAAAATTCATCATTGGCTCGGCACCTATAGCTTAGTGACTAGGGTGCCAGCCACATACACCAGAGGTGGTAGGTTCGAACCTGACCCGGGCCTGCCAAACAACAATGACAACTACAACAACAGGATAGCCAGGCACTGTGGCAGGTGCATGTAGTCCCAGCTACTTGGGAGGCTGAGGCAAGAGAATTGCTTAAACCTAAGAGTTTGAGGTTCCTATGAGCTATGACATCACGGCACTCAGTACTGAGGGTGACATAGTGAGACTCTGTCTCAAAAAAATAAAATTAAATTAAAAGTTAGTGTTTGTTAATTTAAAAATAAATAAATAAATAAATAAATAAAAATGCATCCTTAAGGGAATGTACACATTTCCTTTCTTAACTTGATGAACAGATAGCAGAAATGAATAAAGAAAGAAGGCAAAATTATAGAAAGAGTAGATTTCACTAAATTTTAAAAATGTATTTAGCCAGGAAAAACTCCGGTATTTTCTCCTCCTGGAAGTAATCAATACATGTATCAAATTAATATAAGTAAACTCTTTAGAAATATTTATCAATAATAAAATGTTTCTTGAAAATTGCATTTTAATATGTTTTACATATTTGGATATAAGTGTATGCATACACATCTACCTTACCTCTCTTGTGCTTCCTCTTATTTTAAGTATGAAATAGTTAATAGAGAGACTGCATGTGCATACCTACATGTATGTTTTATGTTCTGAAATGCCCACTGGGTATTATATGGAAGCTTTTCTCGAACCACACACATGTCCTAGAAATTCTGTTATCCTTCCCATCATCCCAATATGAAAATTATTGCTTTAATATGCTACTGTTACATTGCACTTAAAAGTGTTAGTAATAGAAAAAATACTGAGAACAGTTTATCTAGACTATAAATCTTGGATAAAATAGTTTGCAGGGACACATAGCAACTATTGAAGGTCCATATCTTCCATTAGCCTAAAAATTAGACTCAAGACATTTGTTTAATTTCCCCTGGCCATTGTGAACCTATTTTTGAAGATACTTTATACATTTTTCTTTTTTTCTATTGTTCTCACAGTTACTGGTCATGTGATCATTGCTCTGTGTATTAATACAAAGGATACCTTTTAGCATGAAAGCTTTTATTGTTCTTACACTTTTGTGCATACTCAATAAACACTTCCGATAACAGATACATATATATTTAATAGGAAGATGGTTTACAGTTTTCTGCGTGGGTTTGAGATTTGGTGAAACATAGGAATAACTGTTGTGAATATCATTAGCTGCTGTAATAAATGTGAATAGCTTCCTATAACTCAGTATCAGTTACTATGTATTTTCATGTCACTTTGCTTTCCCAGGACAAAAGGGTGATGTAGGATTACCTGGCATTCCAGGAAACCTTGGCCTTCCAGGTCCAAAGGGTGATCCAGGCTTTCATGGTTTCCCTGGTATGCAGGGTCCTCCAGGCCCTCCTGGTTCTCCGGGTCCAGCTCTGGAAGGACCAAAAGGCAATCCTGGGCCCCAAGGTCCTCCTGGGAGACCAGGTATGTCCATGAGTGGTAGGGGAATGGTTTGTTTATTAGCCCATTTATTTCATGTTGCTGACAGGTTATTCAGTCTTTAAGACTTTAGAATTTATAATATAAGGACTCTTTACAAGCAAATAACTTGGTTTATGCCGAACTCCATCCATTTCCATGGCATCTAATAATTCTTTTTGGTAATACATTTCATCATTTACTTAACAAAGCAACTTGGAGGAAAAAAAGAAATAGTGGTTTTATTAAGTCTTCTTATTAAAGGTAAAGCTAAACTGATAACCTGGCAGCAAAATGCCATCTGCATTTTTAAATGTGAGCTTCTCAGCATGTTATCACAGAAATCATTCTAGCGATCACCCAATAGATGCTTGCGGTCCATACCCAAAGTATTGCTATGGTTCTGTCACATGATCAGCAGATGTCACTAGGCACAATAAAAAATTTTATTTTCCATAGGAATTAGGCAATCAAATTTATCTTCAGCATCACAGCATGATCAAATTGACTAGTGAGCTCTTCATACCAACCATGTGTCTATACTACTCATTTGTCTTAGTTCACTGCTCTCGTAGTGTCAATTTTGCAACCAATGTTCACTTTTTCATTTTGTGTCTGTGCTATATCATTTCATTTTGCTAATTTTGGAAATGCTCATTTTCATTCTGGATTAATGTTGCTGAGCCGAGTCACTGGTGATAAGTTATTAACAGCTTTCTGAGACTTGATATTCAATTTTAATATTTCTGGTAATTGAAAACTTGGCCTTCACTGGTTTAAGGAAAAATAAATCTAAGGTTAAACTAACAAAGCAATAGTCCTTTTATCCTTTGAAAGTTTCTAACTTATTTTCAAAACCATTTTAAAATGAAAAATTTTATTTAAATATAGTAAAATCTAAAGTGATTAGGGTTAATTTTAATAAGACATGCTCTAAAAGCATGCATTAAACAGGATCACAGTGTTCAGAGGATCATTTGCAAAACCAGATTTTGTCTGATTTTACTTGGCTGTCTATGGAGGGTATATTTAAGCTTTTGCCCTTGCTTACTATTGAAGAAATCCAGTGAAAAGCTCCTCAGCCACATTAACTTTCTTGCATGTAATGTAAGGATTGAAGCAAGAATCTTGCTTGGTTTTGCATGTGTAATTCAAATAAACCAAACTATTATCCTTTTTATATTCTAATCAACACTGTGGTTATTCATTCCTAATAGTAATAGAGCTCGCTGCTGTACATCACTTTGATATATATCACCATAAGACTATTGTTTACAAAAGTGCCTTAAAATTACCATTTTTTAAAGAAATAATAACAAGAATAGTCAGAAGAACATACACCTGATGTTTGTGACTTCTCAATTGTTTTATAAACTGCAAATTAAAATGGAGTTCTAGACCCAATTACTCTTAGAATTGATCCTAATATAAGCTCATATCAATAATAATTATAAAAATAATTTTTGGTCTTTCAAATATGTCACATATGCTGTTTTTAATTCAGTGTTGATGCTAAGTGATGATAATTTGGTTTATTTAGAGATGCATGAATATGAACTTTCAGAGTATTCTTTTATTCAATTATATTTTAACTTTAGAGTATTTAGTGTAATGCTTTAGTTTCTTGATATTTCTAACAGTTTTGATATTTTTTTCTTTTTTGTTAATGATGACATTGGGCCTTGGTGAACTTTGATCCCTATCCAGGTCCTACAGGTTAGCTCCTTAACTCTAAAGTAGTAACTGCATGAATATTTTCTTACATATTTTCTTATATATTGATATGTACATATGTGTATGTGTGTGTGTGTATATATATATATATATATATACACACACCTGTACCTAACGTTTTCAAGTATCTGAATATATTTTAAGAGTATGTATGCCAATTCAATTCTTACATGTGTGCTTATGTAAGTTATTAAGAACTTATAGAACCCAGTGTTTATATCTGTTAGAATGATCCCAGATTACCTGATTAGGAAAACTAATTTAATATTTCAAAATTCATATATTTATTTTTAGTTAAAAATGTATAGCATCCAAAACAGCATTGTAAAATATTGTACTTTTTCTGTGGAGTATATTTCTTGTATCTGTTAATGCAAATTTAATTGAACTGTCCTTCAAAACAACATTTTTTTTTTTTTTTTGCAGTTTTTGTCCGGGGCTGGGTTTGAACCTACCACCTCCGGCATATGGGGCCAGCACCCTATTCCTTTAACCCACAGGTGCCGCCCAAACCAACATTTTTTTTAAACAATATACATTATCAGATCCTGCAGATGTATAATTCCTTTTCTCTAATGTTTTAATTAATTAATTAATTTATTTATTTATTTATTTATTTTTGTAGAGAAAGAGTCTCACTTTGTCGCTCTCTGTAGAGTGCTGTGGCAGCACACAGCTCACAGCAACCTCCAATTCCTGGGCTTAGGCAAATCTCTTGCCTCAGCCTCCCAAGTAGCTGGGACCACAGGCGCCTGCCACAACGCCCGGCTATTTTTTTTTTTTAATTGTTGCAATTTGGCAGGGACTGGGTTTGAACCCGCCACCCTCGGTATATGAGGCTGGTACCCTACACACTGAGCCACAGGCGCCACCCCTAATTTTTTTTATTTTTAATTATTATAGGTACATAATAGTTGTATTTCTTTACAAGGTACACGTGATGTCTTAGCATAAGAATACAATGTGAATTAATCAAATCAGGGTAGTTGGGGTATCCATTACCTCCAGGCATTTAACATTTCTTTGTATTAGTAACATTCCAGTTCTACTCTTAGTTATTAGTTATTTTAAAGTATCCCCTAACTTACTGCTGATTATAATTACTTTGTTGTGCTACCAAATATTATTCATTCTACCTAACTATACTTTTGTACTTACTAGCCACCCCCACTTTATTCCCTCCTCTCCACTACCCTTCCCAGACTCTGGTAACTGTCATTCTAACTTTCTCCATCAGATAAATTGTTTTTAACATTTACCTCCCACATATGAGTGAGAACATTAGAGATTTATCTTTCTTTGTTTGGTTTATTTCATTTAGCATAATGTTCTCCAGTTCCATAATGTTGTTGCAAATGGCAGGATGTCATTCTTTTTGCAATTGTATAATATTCCATTGTGTATATGTACCACAATATCTTTATCAATTCATCTGTTAATGGACATTTACGTTGATTCCATATCTTGGCTATTGTGAATAGTGCTATAATAAACATGGGAATGCACAAATCTTTTTTATAAACTGAATTCCTATCCTTTATATATATACATATATATATATACCCTGCGGTGGAATTACTGGGTCACCTGGCGGTTCTATTTTTTAGTTTTTTTGAGGAATCTGTGTACTGTTCTCCATAGTGGTTACACTAATTTACATTCTGACCAACAGTGTACAAGGGTTCCTCCTTCTCCACATTCTCACCAACATTTGCTATTGCCCATCATTTTGATGAAATCCATTTTAACTGGAATGAGATGATATTTCATTGTAGTTTTGATTTGTAGTCCTCTGATGATTAATGGTGTTTTTCATATACCTGTTGGCCATTCGTATGTCTTCTTTTGAGAAATGTCTGTTCAGATCCTTTGCTCATTTTTCACCTGGATTATTTTATTTTTTTCTATCATGTTGTTGGAGTCCTCACATATTATAGCTATTAATTCTTTCTCAGACAGGTAGTTAGCAGATATTTTCTCCTATTCTGTGGGTTGTCACTTCACTTTGTTCATTGCTTCCTTTGCTGTGCAGTAGCTTTTTTAATTTGATGTGATCCCATGTAAATATTTAATTCTTGACTTGCCATACCTCTTGCAGGTTTTCATACCATCCATCACCACACTTTGGGTTGTCATAAAATTCTAAATTCTACTTCTGTGAAAAAGGATCAGTAGGCACAGAGTAAAAAAAGAATCAGTGCAACCAGCACAGATTAATCTTATTTTTTTTTTATTGAATCATAGCTGTGTACATTAGTTCAATCATGGGGTACAGTGTGCGGGCTTCACATGCAATCTGAGATATTTTTATCAACCTGATTGACATAACATTCATGAGATTTTCTCGTTTACTATGTGAA
>CAUYON010183917.1:0-31432 GCA_963573935.1 Arctocebus calabarensis | reverse complement strand
ATAAAAGATTTGATTTCCCCATCAATTTTAAAGCTTAGCTTGGCAGGGTATAGAATTATGGGCTGGAAATCGTTCAGTTTAAGTAGGTTAAAGATAGATGATCATTGTCTTCTGGCTTGAAAAGTTTCATTAGAGAAGTCTGCGGTCACCCTGATAGGTTTGCCCCTGTAAGTCAGTTGGCGCTTACTCTGGCAGCTTGCAAGATCTTTTCTTTTGTCTTGACTTTATACAACTTCATCACAATATGCCTTGGAGAAGTTCTATTTGAGTTGAGGTAACCAGGGGACCGATATCCCTTTGAAAGGAGTATGTCAGAATCTTTGGTGATATTTGGGAGATTTTCATTTATAATATTCTCTAGAATGGCTTCCATTCCTCTGGGGGCATTCTTCTTCCCCTTCTGGGATACCTATAACTCGTATGTTTGAACACTTCATAGAGTCGCATAATTCTGTCAGTGAACGTTCTTCTCTCTCTTCTTTTTGGCCTCTTTAACTATCTGAGTTGTCTCAAGAGCCTTATCCTCTACCTCTGAGATTCTTTCTTCTGCATGATGTAATCTGTTGTTGATACTTTCTATTGCATCCTTAAGTTCCCTAACTGACTGCTTCAGTTCCTTCAGCTCTGCTATATCCTTTCTATATTCTTCATATCATTCATCTCTTATTTGATTCTGTTTTTGAATTTCCTTTTGGTTATTATCCACTTTCTCAGCAATTTCTTTCATTGTTTTTTGATTGTTTTCCACTTTCTCAGCAATTTCTTTCATTGCTTTTTGATTGTTTTCCACTTTCTCAGCAATTGCCTTTGTTGTTTACATTATCTGTATTTTAAATTCCCCTTCTGTCATTTCTAACATTTCTTTATAGGAGGAATCTTCTGTGATAGCTATCTCATGATCCCTAGAAGGGGTTACTCTGGCCTGGGATTTCATGTTGCCAGGATTTTTCTTTTTATTCTTCTTCATGAGTGCTTTATTGTATCTGTTTCCCTACCCTAATTTTCCTTTCACTTCTTCTTGCCGTTTAAGTTGCTGTACCACTGGCCTAAAGTATTAATGAGTCCTTTTGGTGCGAGACCAGAAAGATGAAATGATTGAAGAGCAAGAAGGAAAAAAAAGGTTTAAAGAAGAGAGAGAGAGAGAGAGAGAGAGAGAGAGAGAGAGAGAGAGAAAGAGAGAGAGAGAGAAGAGGGGGTGTGTAAAAGGAAAATTAAATATTTACAAAAAAAAGAAAGAAACTAAAAGAAAGAGAGAGGAGAAATACAGGTGTGTAGTAGGATACTATAGCCCATCCTTAAAGGCCCCCAACCTCTGGGGGTGCTGTGTTGGGTGATTCCCTTGAGGTCAACAGCTCTTTGCCAGCCAGCTCAGACACAATACCCCACCTCCACCAGGTAGACAGAAAAGACAAAAATACTGTAAATGAAACCAAAACAAACAAGCAAAGACCCTTATGGGATAAAATGGGGGGGGGAATAATAGCGACAGAAACACTAACAAAAATGAAATTCTAGTTGTTAAAGAAGGCAAAAATGGAAGATTGTATTTAAACTAGAATGGTGGAAAAAAAGAAAAAAAAAGTCAAGGAAAAATGTTGAAATTAAAACAAAAAACAAAAAAACAAAACCCCCCAAACCAAGAAACCAAACAGTATATATCTTGCTAAGTATTGACCGAGCAACAGGTGATCTTCTGAGATATGAGATGTTAATCAAATGTTGACACAGCTGTACGAGATGGGGACTGGAGGCCTCTGCTGATTACTCAGACCCTGCAGGCTTAGGAGCCCAAATGACTCCTCAGTCCACTCAAAAGACACTCCAAGTCATGAACCTTGGCCAACCAGAAGCTTTCCAGGGAAAGCACTTATCCCTGGGATCTTCCCTGGCGTGGCTGCCTGCTTATCCAGTGCGCCAAATCCAGTCTCCCTCTATGCCCCTGGGGCCACGGCTGTTAATCTGCCAAAAACTTGGATCTCTGCACTTGCCCAGGGTCTCAATCGCCGCCTTTGGGCAGCTCAGTCACTAGATTACTCGCCCAAGTTCTCTTGGCTGATCCCAGCACTCACTGCAACACGCAGAGGCAGCCCAGCTGAACGATATTACCTCCTTTCTGGCTCAGCGGGGTCTGGGGCCCCCGACAACACCCAAAGTCATCCGCACACCGGCCCAAGATCTCCCAAGGCAGTTCAAGCAAGTGACCAAGTTCAAAAAAACCAAAACAGCCCCCAGGTAAGGCTTTTCCTGCTTGCAATCTCGCCAGTTGCTATGATTACAGCTGCAGGCAGCCTCTGACCCGAACGAACAGGCAGCCCCCTCCCTCTGATTTCAGGGGTCCAGAAATCTCTCCCTGACTTCCTGTATCACCAAAGAGAAGCCTCTGGGCGAAACCCACCAGCCAGAGATGCCTGGGGTCCTCTCTCCCCGCTCTCACTGCATCCGGCTACTCAGAAGCTACTATTCGGCCGCCATCTTCAATCAGGTCTCCTTACTTTTGTGATTTCAGAAGAGATCAATGGAAGGCTTTTCAGACAACAACCTAGACCCATATTCTCTTGACGGAAACATCAGTGATATAAGAGTGGATTGTAAGTTTGTACACACTCAGGAAATGACAACCACTTCATGACCATGTGGCCAGCAGGGGTTGTAAGATGTCATCAGTTGTCATTTAGAAATATTGGTGAATATATTTTAGGCACCTTTTCCTAAGCCAGAGGGTGGCTGTGGGGTTTTGCAAACACCTTAATTCATAATATAATGGTCAGCTTGCAGTCACAGAGGAATAATTTCATTAGCATCTCTAAAGCTACTGTCAAGTCAGTTACTTTATATGTAAAAGAAGAATGTAGATTAGGAATGATCAGAGAGGAGGTTAGAAAAGAGTAATAAAAAATGGGGGGCCACCTGTGGCTCAAAGGAGTAGGGTGCCAGCCCCATATACTAGAGGTGGTGGATTCAAAATCGGTCCCAGCCAAAAACTGCAAAAAAAAAAAGTTGTCACTGTCTTCCTAAAGGGAGAGGCAGCTGACCAGCCCCCTGTGGCAGGTGTCATCCCAGAGCGGAGATGTAGCCCGGGACAACCAAGCCCCAGTAATTCAAGACTTCAGGGTCATCCATGTTCAGAAGCTAAGTTTGAATCCGGATTTGATGCGCTATATAAATTCTTTATGCGAAAAGAATACACTGAGAAGATGACAGGAGCTTTCTAGTCCACAAAATAAATATCAATACCGTGTATACATTCCAATGTATATGTCAGTTGCAAGAGTTTGATTGGTAGGAGTCCGTCTGAGCCATAATCATCCCCTGGCAAAAATCAGTGTGATCCTGCAGCCACCGCCAGGTTGTGGCCCCTCTCCGTGCATCTTTTGCCGTGGGGCTCTGTAGTTCCCCTCGGTGGAGTGTCCCTGCCGCTTTGATGTGGGGCTCCTTTCATGACCTGCTTTGCCTGACAGAAGAAAAGACGTGAACACTGGCTCTGAAAGCGCTTATGCAGTTGGGTTTGTGCTCTGGTGCCTCTTTCTGCCTCAGCCCCGAACGTGTGCTGGACAGCAGGGGACGAGAGAGCAGATCTGAACCGACCCATGACTCCAGCGCAGCCCAGCTGACCTCACCAAGCCCAGGCTCATTAGCCTAACTCTGGCCAACGGCAGATGTAAATGCTTGTTGGTGTGTGCCTCTAAATTGGGGGTGCTTTGCCAAGCAGCAATTCTAAGATTGGAGCTAATAGTCTTCCCTACTGGCAGTCTCACTGCACCTGCCTCAGTGTCCACAAACCTCATGCAGTCACACCATCCTTGAACTCTTGGGAGCCCAAGGTTCTGTGACCCTTAGGATCTCTGGCACCTGGGCGGGCCTCTTCAGTGGCTGGAAACTATTCTGAATCCCCCTCGTCTCTGCCTGGCTCCAAGTTTCACTCGGATCTAGAACTCCTGATACTGTAAATCCTTCCTCCCACTTGGACTGTGTCTTCTTTAGCCCAGTGTCATAACCACACCATCATAGCCTCTTTCCCACCCTCCTCTCACCTGCCCCAAGGTTTTCTCTTTGCCCCCTGTCTCCTCTGATCTTCTGCATCACAGCTGCCCCCAGCACGCACACGGGGTCAGATTACAGGTAACACAAACTCCTGTCAGCCTTTCCCCACATGCAGCCCCTTAAAAACGGTTTTACAACTGTGTACTGTGCACGGGGTACGTACTGGGTGATGCAAGAGTAGGGGGCATTTCAGCGGCGTTCAGCGCTCTCCCACCCTCCTCTGTTGTTCCTCACGGCCTCACTTAGTGCAGTGACCGCGGCAAACTGAAGGTAAGAAGCCAGGAGAGGCTGACAGGCTTGTGAGAACCATGGATTAAGCTTTGTCCCCTGTCTAGAATCCAGCCAGAGCGGGGTGGTGGGCTGAGTAGCGCGTCTCATCACAAATGACTCCTCTGGGGAGAACTGACAGCCATCCTGGGCCGCAGACTGTGCTAGGACAGCTGGACCCCCACCCCATGTCCTCAGGGGGCCCTTGTTTCAGTGTCAGCCACAGGGTTGGAGGGGCACAGGGGACTAAACGCTGCAAGACCTAGCTCAGAGAAAGGGGGGGGGTGGGAAGCTTCTAATGGTGATTTATGGGAAGAATAATTTATGACGTTGGATTAACCAAATGTTAATGGCCTTTGTCCTTGGGACACATTTTTGCTGTGTCCAGGCTGAAAGCTCCTTAGGCATGAGGCCTGGAGCCCAGCACAGACATTTTCAGAGCACTTCGAAATTTCCTTTAATGAGAATAGTCACTTGCATAAAATCAAAAATAGACTGGGGAGGAGGTTCAGGAGAAAGGAACTTGTTCCTTTTGGGCAGATCAAAAGGAATAAAGAGGGAAATTTACGATCTTTAAAACTGCTTTTTCTAGCCTCGTATATTAAAATTCACATTTTCTCTAGGCTGCTGTTTTGAAGCATTAGACTTGTATTTTAATATAAAACCCACAAAACCCTGCCTTTCTCTGTGTTGTGCCATTATCTGCTTCTTGGCAGCCTTAAAATTCTTCCTTTTAAAACTATTTCCTTTTGGAGGTCAGCTGAAAGTCCAGTTCAAGCACCACATTGATAAAACTGAACACAGGACCACTCTTAAAAGCCAGCAATTATGGGTCCCAGTAGAAAAACACTCCATGGTGCCAGGCTTCCGAGACACCATGCCTCAAACGTGGCTTTGTGTCAACGCAGCTGTATCCACACAGTTAAAAGACTTATTTTAAAATGTTTCCACTTCTGGAAGCTACATCTCTGCAACTTTGCTGCTGAGCAGGAGCAAAGAGTTGGGTTAAAAGGATGCTCTCTCCTGCTAGGACAGGCCGCACGCTCGCTCTGACCTCGGGAGCCTGTGCTCCTGGGCGTCCTGGTCTCTAACCTTGTCTCTCGCTCCCAGGCTTTCTCGATCTGAGCAGACACAAACAAACGCCTGGATAGTGCTCAACACTCAGATCCAGAAGGAAAACTCATACTTTTCTGGCTGTCTATAATCCAGTGGAAAAATATTAAAACTTGTTATATTCATTCTGCAGACAGGATGAGCTCATAGGGAACCAGTTATATATAGGGACAAAGATCATGAAGAATGCCCTATATCATATATATATATGATGATATTATATATGATATTATCATGATATCATTATATATCATATATATGATGATATATATATATGATATAGGGATATATATATTCCCTTTATATATATATATTCTGTTCTAGAGCAGCACTGATTAGTACATATATATGTATTTGTAAATATATATATGGGAAAATCTAGTGGCTTAAGCATATGCAATTTTAACACAATTTAGGCTTTTGATATCCAGTGAATTTGATTTCCTTACAACTCTTCAAATGGCCAACAGCTTGAATTTTGTCCCAGAACAATAGTGACCATTGTGCGGAGTGGATATATACTAAAACAGAATGCAGACTTGGGGAAAAACCAAATTACTTTGCACAAGGAAATGGTTGACTGCAGATAGAGAGCCAGGAAAGTGGTTTCACTCATAAAATGGGAAAAGGATTGTCACGGATTGACAACGGAAGCTGCACACTGAAGTCTAATGTGCACGTGGAAAAGAACACAGGGCAGACACTTGTAGCTTGAGGAATTTTGTAAAAGTTAGTACACCACCTAACCAGCACTGAAATCCAGAAATAAAACGCCACCAGCTCCTCACAATTCCCTTTGTTTCCTACTTGTCCTGGTGTTTATCTTTTCATCAACCAAGAGTTAGCAAATCTGGCAGACTGCCCTCTCCTGTTTTTTTTTTGTAAATAAAGTTTTATCGGCACATGGCCCAGTCATTAATATTCCACCTGTGGCTGCTTTTGCACTAGGACTGCAGAGTGAGGGTTTGCAACAAAAACCAGATGACCTGTGGGGCTGATAAAATAGTCACTATCAGGATCTCTACAGAAAAAGTTCATGGTCCCTGTTCTAGAGCAGCACTAATCAGTAGAATACAATGCAAGGCACACATACAATTTTAAATTTTCTAGTAACCAGATCAAAAAGTAAAAATAGACAGGCAAAATTAAGTTCAATAATAGTTTTCATTGCCCACTACAACAAAAAAATCATTTAACATGTAATCAATATAAAAATCAGATATCTTTTCCCTTGTCCATCCTGTTTCCAAGTCTGGTGTGTACACTGCGCTGACAGCACATCTCAGTTCACACTCGCTGCACTCCGAGTACTCGGGAGTCTAACGTGGCTGGGGCTACTGAGGCAGATGGCACCATTCTAGAAGCTCCCTGGCTTTCCTGAAGCTGGAACTGCAATGCAGCACCTCTACCCTCTTGCTGATCCAACTGCCAGTGTGGGCATCTCCCTGTCAACTGATGGCACATTTATGCATAAGCTTCCCTGACTCTTCAAAATGAAATTTAAAAAGCCACCCCCAGAAATCCTGAGGTTCAGAAGGATAAAGACCATGGAAGAATGGTCTGTGCTGTTGGGAAACATCAAACTCATTGGATTTTCATTAAGGAAAATAAAATGCTAAAAGTGCAGACAATTGCTAACTGCGTTACTTGAGAGATGGAAAGAAAATGAAGACTCCATGAGCATCCCTTAAGAGTATCTTTGGCAAGTTAGCCATGCACAATGAATCTAGCAACAACAACAACAGCAAAATGTCAACTGCAGGGCAAAAGCCTAATTTAATTTTGGCCTGCTGGTGCTACAAAAACAGATATGCAAACAAACAAACAAAAAAATGGATAGTTACCCATGTTTAAGAGATACTATTTACAAATCTGGGTTTCTGGCAACTTTTGAAAAACTGAGAGAGCTGAAAGCCTAGATCCTCCACTCCCAGGTGACTACCGCGGGCTGGACGGAGAAGCTGCCTCTTCCCTCACAGGAGAAGATACTCTCTGGCTGGCCACGTCCCCCTCCCCACCTGTCATCACACACCAGCCCTGCACTCATTCCCAGGACTACCTGGTTTTAGAACCTGTGCCTTCTTTGAGACAAAAAGAGAACTTCTCTGAATTATGATAGGCGACTGCTGAAAGCAACACTATTACATGCTGTTGGCAATAGGGAAACCGAAGCAGAAGCAACAATTATTATTTTTTTTAATAATTTTATTGAATCATAATTATGTACATTGGTGCAATCACAGGGCACGATTAGAAGCAACAATTATTATTTACCAGGTTTATATTCTAGCAGTTTCAGTTAAACTTTAAGGGGCTTTGAACTTTTAGTTTATAGCTTAGCAGAACAGTTGGTTCCAGATTAAAAGGCCAGTGATGTTTTTTATCCTGCAAATATCTGAGGCAATGAAATATTTAATGAGACAACTCTCAGCAGCACAGGCTTACCAGCCACACTGCAAAAATACTCCACCAACGGCATTTCTAGACTTATTTTCTCTAAAATTACTGTGGCATGGAAGTTTGACATACTCGAGGGCTTAAATATGAATTCCAATTGGAAATTAACAATTTATTCTTCTGGCATGCCCGTTTAAGGTATCTGTACCCCAAAGCTTATTAATTTGCCTAAATCATGTTGTATAATATGAAAAGTTATTAATAGCCAGCACTGCGGGTTTTATGGAACTATAAAATATATTCTTTATAAAGTCAACACCTTTGTTTTTGGGGGTTTTTTTTAAGACAGAGTTTCATTTGTCACCCTTGGTAGAGTGCTGTGGCATCATAGCTCACAGCAACCTTCAGCTCTTGGGCTTAGGAGATTCTCTTGCCTCAGCCTCCCAAGTAGCTGGGACTACTGGCACCCACCACAATGCCTGGTTATTTTTTGTTGAAGTTTGGCTGGGGCCGGGTTTGAACCGCCTACCCACTAAGTAGGTGGGTTTGAATCGCCTACCCACTAAGTCACGGGCGCTGCCTAAGTCAACATTTTTCATTTGAAAACATTTTTTTCAGAATCATTTCCTACTTCTAACAAGATTAGTTCCTCTCAAAAGAAACTCCAAATAAGTGACTCGGCTTTTCAGCGTTGCTTTCCTTTTGACTTTTGAGCACACCGATAGGGTGTGGTGGTCCAGAAACCCTTCAGAGATTCGTGCTTGGTCCTGGCCACCCCACTAAGGCAGATGTAGCAGTAAGAAAGTCACACAAATTTTCTGGCTTCCCAGTCTACACTGCACTCTACTACAGCCTAGTAAGTGTGCAATAGCATTATATCTGAGAAATACAGGGTCCTGCAGAAGTAAAGCCCTTTTGTCCTTGAGTGTGATGTGTTACAGAATTACATGCACAAATACATGTATAATGGCACAAATAAGCCCCCTTTCTTATGGGCTGATGATCTATATCTATCTCTTATTACAAATTCATAAGCAGGTAATTCACCTTGGCTAGAAAGCAGTGGCGTCATCATCCCTCACAGCAACCGCAAACTCTTGGCCTCAAGGGATCCTCCTGCCTCGGCCTCCCAAAGTGCTGGATTACAGGCATGAGCCCAAGCTCAGCCCGTGTCTTGAGTAATGTCTTCCGGGACTGCTGAAGTGAGATGCTGACAACAGCTGAGAAGGAACCTGGCTTCAAGGACTGGACCTATCCAGATCTAAGAACCTCAGACTGGAATAGACCCCCATACTGGCCTTACCCTGAACCCTCATTGTAGTCTCATTTTAGTCCTCAAAATCACGCCTGGGGGTGGAGATTTAAAATGCTAGTGAAACTTGCAGGCATGACCTCCCAGCGCGCAGGTGCCAACGAAACCCGCTTCTGCTTGGAGGACTTCAGAGCTGACACCTGCACCCCCTTTATACTCCCATAATAAAAGGCTGCACCCCAGCTCTTTGTTTGGAGAGTCGGCCTGCTTGCCCCCTTAACCAGCACCGCCTCGCTTGTAGTTTGAACAAAAAGCCCCAGTAAAGCCTCACCTGTCCACATCTGTCTAATCTCCTGCCCATTTCCATCCGCTCAGGGACCAAGAACCTGAAGTCCGGGACCACTTCTAGGACCACAGCCGACTCTTCTCACCCTGCCCACTCATGACAGTCCACACACACCGCCGGGAGAGTCCCGACAGGCCGACCGTCTTTTATTTTGCTGTCTCACAGCACTTCCTGCATTTCCGACCTGGCTCCATCAAGAGCTCTAAGGCCCCTCCCTGCCCTGACAGAGCCTTTCTCAAATGCTTCGTGCCCCCCATCTCACCTCCCCCAGTAACCTTCTCTACTATGAAGCGAGCACACCACAGGGTCTTATTACAGAGCTGAAATCTCCCCCACAGGACCTGCAGGGGGGCGCAGGCAGGCCCTGCCGCAAGTCCAGCTGGGTCCACCTCGGCCGGGTTGGTCCCAGGGCCTCTCTGAGTCTCTACCGGGGGAGGCCCTCACGGGTTTTGACACCTGGAAACATCACCTTCCTGATGAGGACCCCTAGATCCTCTTCCAGAATAAATAGGAGCACTCCCTAGTAGAGAAAGAAGAGACCCTTCTTTGTAGAAAACGCATTTCAACCGTGCTTTTGTATTCCCGAAGCCGCATACTCTCTGTGTCTGCATTTGTCACTCCCAACTCCAGGTGAGGTTAGGGTCAGTTCACACCAACAGAACGGGAAGAAGCAAAGCCAGCTCACGCTCAAGCCAGCACTGCCAAGAGCATCACGATTAAAACCTTCGGAAAGGTCCGTAGCTGGGCGTGGTAGCGCGTGCCTAGAGCTCTATCAGCCCGGGCAGGAGGGTCTCTGCACCCCCAGTTGGAGGCTGTGGGACACCCCACTTGCGCCCATGAACTTAGCTTCTGCTCTTACAGTGAGGCCTGTCTCTTTAAAAATAATCCTTTCCTGGTATGAAACAAAGACTTGAACGTGGCTTATCTGATCCACCGCTCCCTGAAGAACAGACATGGGGTGGGGGGCAAAGAAAAGGAGGAAAGCCGCACAGAAGCCCCCGTCGGAGAAGATGGGAACGTTCTCACACAGGTTTCACCTCTCAATAAAATACCTCCTTTTCCAGATTTTCAATCTGTGAGTTCTAGAAAGAAAAGACACGTGTTAATGTGTGGCCCTGGACAGCTCCAAGCACCACCACGTGCTGGCCGAGAACCTGTCAAACATCACAGAAAATGCCTGATGGGTCGCCAGGGAGCGGGGCTTTGTCACCCACCACCTGTCCTGCTGCTTTTCCAGCAATTCAAGGTCTGAAACGCGTAGACATCTGTTTAACTAGCAGAAGTCCTTTTTGGTTGGAGACTTAGACGCGAAAGGATCCTGTGAATGGCACTGGCAACCATATAATGCATTCCTGGAAGGGCTCTCCACAGAAAAGGAACGATGTATCTTTGGGTATTAAAAGCAAAACAAAACAAACAGCATTTCTTGGTTTCAATTGGGGAAACCCAAGCGTCTTACAAGGAACAAACAACCAAGCCTCCACTGCTGCCCCCTTACGCCACGGTAAGCAAGTGTGACCACGGTCTTGTCAAAGCACGGTGCCAGAGGAAAGCCTTGAACTCAGGCAATCCACCTGCAAACCTTGTGTGACCTGGGCCAGGCACATTCTCTTCAAGTTCCGTTTCTTTGTTTATGAAATTTGAGGTTGGAGTTGTTGGCAGTGAAATACTGGTTTTTAGCCTTTTCCTTGAGGATGGGGATAATACACACTCATTGCCAGGACGACACTAACACTTGAAAAAGAACGTTGAAAAGTCTACAATCCTGCCACGTGGAAGTAACCACTTCTAACATTTGATGTATTCATCTTAGGGAACGCTCCTCAAATACATTTGTTAAAAACTAGTTAATCTTTCAAATCACTTTCAGCTTTCAGGTTTTGTGAGTACAGGAAGGGCAGGCTTCAACTTCATAATATGTACAGAAGCACTTCTGATTAGAAGACAACGGTTACTCTCTTGGTCAACATGTCAGCCCCGCACATTTCCAATATCCCGTTGGGTTTGGAGCCACAAGTTTTAGACAGGATTCCTTCCCAGGACAAGTTCCTCCCGTGGAAACCATGTGGTTGTCAGGTGAAGGTTACAGCAGAGCAGGGGATAGGAGCAGGTGCCGGGGCGTGTCACAAGGCCACGCAACACGCACACCGCACAGGCTCAGACTGGGTCTCTCCCACTGAGATGCGAAAACAGTCTCACCCAACTATTCCTGCTGTGATGCTGCCCCCCCAAAACAGGGTGGCCCACCTACAGGTGGATTTGAATGATCCCTGAGGCCTCACAGTCCTCTAGGCCGACAAGCTGGTGTTGTCAGGTCACTGGTGGGATTATGGGACCTGGAGAGAGGGCATGTGTGGGGTCTTCAGGGACCCTCGGATGTGGGGAGGGGAAGGCACCCTCAGCTGCAGCCCTGCACCCACAGTCACAGATCCTACTAGATTATCCAAGCAGTGCCAAGCCTGTCAGGCCTCGGTTTACATTTTACCACATTTGGGACGGTGATGTCCACTAGCCATGGAGGAAAGAGACCTGAGTGGACCCTACACACGTCCCAGTGGGAAAGGGAATGGCTAGAGCCACACACAGGGCTCTGGAGAGTCACAGCAGCATTATTAGTAACAGCCCCAAGTGGGAATAACCCAGAGGTTCATCGCCTGGTGAGCAGATGAGCATAGTGCAGTGTGAGCCCCACAGTGAAGTACGGCTCAGGTATAACAAGGAGTGAAGTCGAGATATTGCTGTGACACGCACGAACCTCGAGTGCTGCACAAAAGGCCACACCGTGTGTGATTTCCCTGGCATGAAATGTTCAGAACGGGCAAATTCATACAGTGGGAGGAAGGAAGAAGGGCCACGAATAGTCACAGGGTTTCTTTTGGGGATGATGGAATTAGATAGTCATGATGTCTGCAAAACTGCGTGTTTACTGGAATCCGCTGAACTGTGTGCCTTAAATGGGTGAATTCTATAGTACGTGAATAATATTTTAGTTTTTAAAAAGCAAATAAAGGGCCAGAGGCTCACTCCTGTAATCCTAGCACTGTGGGAGGCAGAGGCAGGTGGATCCCTTGAGCTCAGGAGTTCAAGACCAGTTCATATCTACTAAAAATAGAAAAACCAGCCAGGTGCAGTGGCAGGTGCCTGCAGTCCCAGCTACTCAGGAGGCTGAGGCAAGAGGATCACTTGAGCCCAAGAGTTTGTGTTTTTTGCGGGCTATGATGTCACAGAACTCTACCCAGGCAGGGAGTGGGGTTTTTTTTTCTGTCTAAAAAAAAAAAAAAAAAAAAAAAGGGCTTGGTGCCCATAGCTCAAGTGGCTAGGGTGCCAGCCACATACACCAGAGCTGGCAGGTTCGAATTCAGCCCAGGCCCGCCAAACAATGACAACTACAACCAAAAAAATAGCTGGGCGTTGTGGCGGGCGCCAGTAGTCCCAGCTACTTGGGAGGCTGAGGCAAGAGAATCACTTAAGCCCCAGAGTTTGAGGTTGCTGTGAGCTGTGATGCCATGGCACTCTACCCAGGGCAACAGCTTGAGACCCTGTGTCAAAAAAAAAAAAAAAAGTTAATAAAAGCAATGATCTTATTAATACGAAAGTCACTGGTAAACTTGATTGGGTAAATTAGTCAATGAACCATAGTATATAAATCATATTTTAAAATTAAACCCCCTGATAAACTTGATAGAGTAAATTAATGACCCACGGCTTCCTGTGTATTTCTCCAGGGCATTTCTCTGTCCTCAAGACACAAAACAGATTTGATCTTAGCTCACAGCATCCTACCCTTGGCAATGTGATAGCACTAATCTAAGACTGACTTACTGCATAATCTGTTTAAAAAGAAGTCAGAATGCAATCGACAAAAGGTTTTTCGTATTAAAAGAAGATAGATGTAGCCTTCCAATGAGAGAAGAAACGTTTTTATTTTTAAGCCAAAAATCTCTGAAGATATTTTGATTTAAAAAACATCCTGGGCGGCACCTGTGGCTCAGTGAGTAGGGCGCTGACCCCATGTACCGAGGGTGGCGGGTTCAAGCCCGGCCCCAGCCAAACTGCAACAACAACAACAACAACAACACACAAAAAAAATCTCGATTTTTGTGAAGTGACTCTTTTAGCTAGTTGAATAAATTACTTTCTTTTTCTTGCCTTTTCCATTCAAAACAAATATGTTTCAGATACATTGCAGAATTAAGTAAATAAATAATAAAGCTGGATGAAAATACAGGCATATATATGTCTCATATCTGGATTAGGAAAATTATTTTCAGCATACACTCCCACCAGAAGAAACAACAAAAAAAACCAAGAATCAGAGAAAGATGGATAAATTCAATATATAAAAAATTAAGTTATCTGTAACTAAGCATATCTCACAATTAAAAGGCTAACTAAAAGGATGGTATTGCATTTGCTAGAAATTTGATAAAAGATAATATACTTAATTTATAATTAATTTAAACGCATCAATAAAAATTCTAATGTTCCAATGGTGGAATCAGAAGTTACAAAAAAAAAAAAAAATGAGAAGAAGAAGAAGAAGAAAAAACACAGGATAAGAAAGACATGTGATTAATTTGAAAATGTTGAAATTTCCCAGTAATAAAAATGCAAATTAAACTGATGATGGGAGACTGTTTCGCATTTATAAAATTAGCCAAGATTAGGAAAGAGATAAATCTGCTTTGTTGATTTCTCAAAGCCTTTATTTTCCCTGGAGGTACTTTAATTTTCTTTAAATACTTCTTCACGTTCATTGAGTGAAGTTCATTCTCAGGCATGGTATTTCCTTTTCTGCTGCTATTAGGTACATGAGTTTGGGGGTGAGACAGAGCTGGGTTAAAATTCATGCTCTGTAATTGTGTGTGTGTGTGACTTATGTTCAATGTTATTTAATCTTTCTGAGGGTCAGCTTACACATCTGTACAATGGGGGTGATTAGCGTATCCACCTGACCTCCTAGAGGCATTGTCAGAAAATCACTGACTTCACATCAATAAAGCTTCCTGGGACGTGTCTGCACGCGGCAGGCGATACAGGGTAGTCAGGACTAGAGGGGGCAGCCACGAGGGTGTTATTCCAGGGTCTTCCAGCTCCTCTAACATTAATACTTATCACTGGCAGAGTTATGAGACTCTAATACATTGTTGTTGTTTTTCCGAATGATGTGATTACATACCTTAACGTTGATAAAAGGAAAAAGATATTTTGAGGAAATAGTTAAGTTCAGCAAAATGACAGAATGTTACCTATAAATACAAAATCAACAGCATTATATAATTTAAGTAATGGAATAGAAACTCACTATTTTTCTCCATTGTAACAGCTATAAAAATTAAATACTTAATAGATGGGAATTATGAACAATAAACGTAAGAACCATTCAAAATAATATAACCTAATAGGAAAAACAAAGAAAGCTTTAATCTTTTTTTTCATTTTTTGTTGTTGTTGTTGTTGTTGTTTTGTTTTTCCTTTTTTTCCTTCCAGAGTCTCACTCTGTTCCCTGAGCTAGAGTGCTGTGGTCGTATCAGCCTAGTTCACAGCAACTTCAAACTCCCGGGTTCAAGTGATCCTCTTGCCTTAGCCTCCACATAGCTGAGACTACAGCTGCCTGACACAATGGTTGGCTAATATTTTTTTGTATATATATATTTTTTTAGTAGAGATAGAGTCTCTCGCTCTTGCTCATGCTGGTAACGAAAGCTTTAACTAAACGAAGAGAGAGAGAGATCATGGTCTCCTAGTTGGCAGATTAGAAATACTTTTGATGAAAGTACTCCTCGTATGAAGATTTAATCTAACTGTAATTAAGATAGCCACATAACTGCAAGGAATTAAGTTAAATCTAATTAGTTCAGTCTTTCTGACGAACAAGTTGGTGATATGTAAGTAGACTCACAAATCTTTTTATACTCTAATTTTTAAGTTGCTGATGTGGGAATTGAGGATAAATCCTTTAGTTTCGTGGAATGCACAATGAGGAAATAGTCACTGGTGAATTCACTCTAATTTTAATTAATTGATACAGGAATTTACCCGGAAAAAATGGGTCTATCGTGTTCGGCATTACAATTACTGCCACATTCAATGCACTAATTCTTTAACCGGCTCTGTCCAGCAATCCACACAACCAGGATGGAGGGTGCAGAAAGGGGACGTCATAGGATGACGTCAGGCACGGAAGCAGCAGTGGCCGAGCTCCAGCCAGTGTCTGTCTGAGGTCTCCCTGGATGTGCGAGTGAGGGGGCTCGTCTGGTAGCCTGGGACATCAGACAGTCCCATCGTGCCTCAAAGGAACAAAGGCAGCCCAGCCTGGCTGGGAGCACGGTGCCCAGAGCACAGAGGACAGCGACGGGGCCAGGCCCAGCTTCTCTCACCCGCTCTCAGTCTTCAAGGAGCAAGACGCATCTCCCCTTCTGTCAGGGACCTTCCCTCTGTAGCTTTTCTACACTTAACACAAGTTCACAGAGAAGACAGATTTTCTACTCATCCTCATTCACTAAATGGAAAGCTAAAAAAAAAAAAAAAGCTTAAGGAATTCTGAGCAGCCACTCAATTCCCCAAGCACCTTTTATCCTCTAAGAAAGGTAATATTAGGCCAGTATTTAACAGAAAATGGCTTTTTAGATAAACTGACTCTTCTTCCTTCTTTTAACTGAATTTTGCTATTTGCTTTCAGATATGGATTTAATTACCTTACAGGGCAGCTTTCTAAACACTAAACATTTAATTGCCTTGTGTAATTGATGTGAAATTCTGCTCATTTCCTTAGTAACTGAGTGGACATTTATTTATATCCTTTTAACCTGATCTCGTTAAAGTGATATGATCATTGTTGATGAAGATTAAAAGTATTGTGCCCTCAAAGACACTTAATCAAGTGGAAGATAAAAACATTTGCATATGAAAACTTCAAACAATAAAGAAGCTTATATATATATAATTCCATATATATCCCACACACATATATACAGACACACACCATCACCACTACTACACATACATTAACAGAGCAAAGTGATGTGTGGTAGATAATTCACACAATTACTAGTGAGACAGTCACACAATGATGAATGCAATGCAGGAGTTAGTCTGAGAAATTTTGCTAATTGAGTTGTATTTGGGATCAAGTCTTAAAGAGAAGGATGGACATTATTTATTATACAACTTAAAAGCCAGGAGATTATTTTATTTTCCTAATATTTATGGAAACCTGAAGAATAAATAAACCGACAAGGCCAGCCACATAGTGCCTCCATGCGTACTACTGTTTTTTATTTTTTCTTTAGCTTTCACAGGGATGGGAGGGCAGGAAGGGCCTGGTGGGAATAGCAGAGCATGAGGCTGTCTGGTTATGCTCGGGGGCGCTGGGCCCTCGCTGTGTGATTTGGGGTGAGCCCTTCGTTCTTCCTGTGCTTAGCGGGACACCTGCCATGAGGCAAGTGCCCCCACTGGGAGCTGCTCTGCTGTTTCCACCATGGGCAGCATCTGCTCAGGCAGAAATGGGCCCCAGTTTCCTAAGCAAAAAGTTGCCTGTGGATTACCTGATGTGGATTCTTTGCCATTCTTTGTGGGTGGGACGTGTAGGAAGTTCTCCGTGGACCCCACCTTTCATTAGCCTCTGCCAGTCGGTACCAGACAGAATGGCAGGCATCACCAAGCGGTCTGTGACTTGTCGACCCAAGGCGGGAAAGCCCTCTCCCCAGCTCAGCGTCGCTCCACACTTCTTCTTCCTTTTTTTAAATTTCTGACTAATGTGAAGGTACATACAATTAGGGCACATTGCTCGCATCGTGAGGCAAAGTCTAAGCCACAGTGACGTCCTCACACGGGAAGTGTGCCGGACACTGCACACTGCTCCCTCTGGGAAGGGACCTGCCAACCACCACCCCTTCTTGGCTTCACTTAAGTTTTTCTCTCGTGTGAGCACATTGTTAATCTACAAGTTTGAAATTTCTATGAGCACACGTGCCCCCTGTCTTTCCATTCTTCTGATACGGTCCTCTCCAAATCCTTCCCAGCCGTTAGAAAGGATATGAAGCCTCCATCCTTTTGTGGCTGGATAGTATTCCCTGGTGTACATGGACCACGTTGTGTTAACACCCCGGTGTCAACGCCCTCCTCGCTTTAGATGATCCACACTCGTGGGCACCCAGGGCTACCACGGGCCTCACTCAGAGCCCAGGACGGGGGCCTTTGTGCAAGGTGAGCTCTGAGGAGAAGGGGAAAAGGCCAGCGGGGACGGGGGATGTGACCTCATCAGGAGGTGGGCTCCAGCTCAGGCCCAGGAGCGCTGGGGTTGAACATGACCCGGGCACCTGGTCCTGCACCGGGGCGGGCACTGCTCCTTTGTACCTGGAAGCCGGCCTGCTGCGGTGGTGGGAGAGGGCCCCAAGCCAGCGTGGGGGACACAGGCCCAGGCCCAGAGACCTGGTGGTCCCCGAGAGCACTGCCACACTCAGTCTTATGCAGACCCTTCCGTTCTCCTCATTATGCAGGGGACACCAGGACAACCCAGGGCAAAATACTCTCCACATCTGCTATTTTAAGAGCTCAACAAGTTATAAACAATAGTTCAGAACACTACGGGACATTAGTACTTAACTGGCTTTTCCAAAATATGGGTTAAAACCTATGCTTTAAGTATGGCAGGAGACAACTGCCTTGGGAACATGGTTTGTTGCAGTTCCCAGGAGAAGGGGGCGTGGTGCCTCTGGGGGGCGAGCACAAGGGGAAACACCAGGTCTGTGAGGACACGAGGGTGACTGGAGGCCGTGGGCAGGAGCCTTTACTGTGCATTACGTGCCAAGGACCCAGCAGGTTAGGGGCAAGCAGGTTTAGAACTGGCTAGCGCGAATAACTTCAGCGTGGTCTGAAAGCTTGTGCCCTCTCCAAAATTCAAGCGGAGACTTAGTCCTCCGTGCAACAGTATTAACGGTGGGGCCTTTGGGAGGTGATGAGGGCCGTACGGATTAAAGGCTTATTAAAGGGCAGGAGGAGCAGCTAGGCCGCCTGCATCCTTTCTGCCTCCTGAGGACACAGCGACAAGAGAAGACTGCGCCCTCGCCGGAAGGCACCTTCCTCCCGGACCTCTCGGGCTCCGGAATTGTGAGAGTAAATTTCCGCGGTGCGTAAGAACATCACACACAGGATAAGGAGGCAGCCCACCCTAGTTGTCTGCTGCCCGGCTCGGCTCTGGTGGTCGGGGCAGGTGGATGGCGGCCCCGACCCACAGGGAGGAGGGGCAGGCTGCGCTCTGCTGAGCATGCGCCTTTGAGAGGCCCGCCCCGGGGATGGGGAGCCCTTTACTTTCTCTAGGAATTAGCTTCAGGAGGGCCCGTTAGGGAGGATGCTAGGGGGCTGGGGGAGCCATCAGGCTGGGGCGCGGGTCTGGTCCCCGTGTAGGAGTGAAGGAAGGAAGGACGGGTGGGGAGACGCCCTAGACCACACAGGCTGGGAAAGGTTGGCAAGGCCTTCAGGAAGCCACGGAGCCTGGAACAGCTGTCAGAGGAGCCCCCGGTCTCTTGGGAGTGGACCTCTGCTGGGCTTAGCTACCTCTTTGTACCTCTGGGCTTAGCTACCGCCTTTGAAACGCAGTGACGGGGGACAGAACGCAGCAGCTGGCACCCTGGGCAATCACATCCGCTTTAGCAAGTCTGCAGACACACGCTCAGGGCCACGCCCGTGTGGATGAAATGTATCAAAATAGGTGCGGCCCTTGGAGCACTGCCAAGTGCACAGTGAACGACGCATAGGTCACTGCTGCTCTTATCGGTCATGGCTGGAAACATTACCTGTGCGGTAAAACCAGTAAACACATTTTAAAAGTCTGTGTCTAGAGTGTTATTATTTGAACTATCATTATTTAACTTTTCATATGTATTTGCTTTATCTACTATGACAAAGTTACAAAATAAGGCTCTCATATTTCTTCATCCTCCTTGGAACATTCACAGTATATACATATTTGTAGAACATGCTCCTGAATGCCAAGTGTATTATGGAGTCAACATATTAGGGAAGTTACATTGATACAGCCTTGAGTGCCAGATGGGCTTAACCTTATCTCTGAAATAAGTTCACAAAAGGTTCTCTGTCCTCCTAGGAGAGTTACACCTATTTATTTTGCCAACAATTTATAATAAAAATCATCTTCCATGTTCCCGGCTTGTCTATCATGACTATTCCGGCCAGGAAAACACTCACGCACTCTTCAGGAACCAGAAGAGCACCTCTCACCAGTGTTTCTTCCCATTTTACGGGTGGCAATTTCAACAGTGACTCAGCACTAGTGGGCTTCATTTCCAGATGTGTCTGTGCTCTGGTGATGGTCATCTCTAATTTCACAGAGGCACAAGTCTGAATCAATGACACTTTTCTACAGTCCTCGATGTTCACCAGGACTGGGAAGCCAGTTACGAACAGAGTCTGAAGCCATGTGCAGGGTGGGCTGCCCAGTCTCCATGCAGAGTGGGGCCAGGAGGATGTAGGGGTGCTGGGGAACAATGGGCTGCACAGAACCTCACAGGAGGCAGCGAGATCACCAGCATTGGGGCCCTTGATGACACTATGACAGGGTGACGATGGGCAGAAGGAGGGAGGGCGTGAGGTGGGAACTCACCTCACCTGCACGTTGTCAGGGCGTATAACACACTCCCCGGGGAGCAGGGCTTTTAAACTGGACCTTTACCCTGGAAGTGAGAACAACGTAACCTAAAAATTTGTACCACCCTATTAATTTGAAAAGAAATTAATAAAAAAATCAAAGAATAAAGTTATAGCATTGATTACAAAAATAAAAAGGAGGCACTCAGTGCAAAAAAGAGAGAGAGAATATGACAGGGAGAACATGACAGAGTTCTGTTCATAAGAAATAGATTTTTTTTGGAGAGCAGAAAGCTGTCTCTGTAAGTCAAGAACAAATAAATCTATGCATCTGTTATGATAGACCAGTTTTCATGTTGGAAAATAATGGAGATGAATGGAGGAAAACACAAAAATGTACCATGAGGACAGGTGCAGGGAGGGAGTGACTCATTCCTGCTACTGAAATCAGGCGGAAGGACAGGAGTAGGCTTGGCTGAGCACACACACTCCCACGGTCTCCCTGCGAGGAGTACCCCCCCAACACGTTCTTGCCCTAACCCCGACAGATCCCCCTCTCAGAAGGATGAGAGCAGTGGAAAGAGTTGCTCTCCTCAACTTCACTCTGAGTAACCTGGAGGAAACTCCCTGGGGAAGTGGAAGTGATGGGTATTGTGGGAGGCAATGCTCACGTCATCTTTACGCTTCTGGGCAGGGAGGAGTAAGAAGCCTGTTCAGGCTGAGGATTTTGTGGTTTATGAGAAGAGGGCTCAAAAAGTTTAAAGGTGAGTTGAAGTCTATAAAAAAGAGTCCTCCTTCCCGTCAAGCAGAATGGGAAGTTCTTGAAAATGGGGTTCAGACGACACAAATAAGTCATACGCTAAGAAGGAGAGGTGTCACGAGAAGATGTGTTTGTTACCAACAACTGTGTGATGACTTCACAGCATGACACAGATATAGTGAGGGTCCAGAGGTGAGTCCCAAGGAGTACAACGGATCCGTAGGAATGAAATCTAGAGGTCAACAGTCAAGGAAAGCGGTGGCTTACGAATGATGGGGCCAGGTGACATATTTGCGATACATAATTATTTACTGAGAGAACAGGATACGAAATTAGATGCAGCAGAAGTGCACAATCCTGTGAGCAGGGTGCAGGGGACACTCCTTGAGGACAGACTGGAGGAAGGCAGGAAAATGTCGCCAACCAGAAACACACGTGACAGGGATTGTGGGCTGGGGTGACTCTTAGCTTGAGACAGTGGAGCTGCCGAATCCCTGATGGGCATCAGCAGGGTCTTTATTGGCCAAAGTCCTGTTCTTTGAGTCCTTGGCCTTCGGGGACAGTAAATGTAGGGCTCAGTGATGGGGGCACCGATGGTGGAATTCTGCCACACTGCACCGAGGTCAGTAAAGAACTCAGGAGGGGAGAAGAACAGGAACCCAGCCACAGAAGGGTTATCAGATGGACCTGGAGAGTTCTGGTTCAGAGAAGACAGAGAAAGGGTATGGGGTGGGGAAGAGAACTATCTTCTTAAAATCAGGTCTAATCTTCTTGGCTCAAGCCAAGGAAGACCCCCCCAACCCCCAATGATCAGAATCTCACACACAGGGAATGGACCGTCCTGGAGGCAGACAGCCACTGATTGCTTGGGAAGGTCAAGTCCAGATCCGCCATCATTTGAGAAAGGCTTGGTCCTAAATGAAGTAGAGCTGGAGGTGGGGATTCTGATGTGCAGGGCTTGTTGGGAGTGTCTTGTATGTATGTGAGGACAGTAGGGGTGGTCAGCAGGGAGGGACACAGCTTTGGTCTGACCCTAGGGGGAGCTCAAGAGCACAAACCACAGCACAGAGCTATCCCACTGAGGGGTGGTGGGGGGATGCCTTTCACACCTGTGTTAGTCAAGGCCCTGCTAGGTGTGTCTTCCAAGCAAAGACCCTCTGTTCTACTTTCTCTTGGAGTAGAAGGTCTCTGGGGTTTTGATTGTTTCTTTTTTATTTTTATTTATTTATTTATTTATTTATTTATTTTTGAGACAGAGTCTTGCTCTACTTCCCTGAGTAGAGTGCAATGATGTCATAGCTCATAGCAACCGCAAACTCCTGGGCTCAAATGATCCTCCTGCCTCAGCCTCCTGGGTAGCTGGGACTAACGATGCCCATCATGTTGCCAGGCTAATTTTTCTATTTTTAGTAGAGATGGGGTCTCACTCTTGCTCAGGCTGCTCTCAAACTCCTGAGCTCAAGTGACCACCTCCCCCACTTTGTTGGCCTCTCAGAGTGCTAGGATCACAGGCATGAGCCACCACACCTGGCTTTGATTTTTTTCTTAAACATACTTGCACCCAGTATTTTTGCTTTTAACCTCATTTACTCCAACTTGCAGAGGTAACTTGTGCTGCCAATTCTTATGTTTTCTGGGGTTCTGCAGTGTAAATTGCTTCCTAGTTTCTCTTCAATGGGTCATTTACTATTCATCCAAAAGTGTGTTTGCTGTCATCCCCTCTCCTATTATTTTTAAATTTATGGGTTTATACCTTTAAAAAAACTCCTTGACTGTCCTTTTAGTGGGGTTCCAGGGTAACTAAAAACGAGTATGTTCCATCAAAGGGAGGCCATAGTTTCTCCACTGTAAAATAAAGATCACGACAGAGTCTCCTATATAGGGTTATTATGAAATTAAATGACTTGATACAAGTAGTGCTTAGAATCATGCTTAGTGCATAGTAAACAAGCAGTGTTTCAATTATTGTTCATTTGTATGTTTCTGTGATTGCCTGTTCATGTCTTTTGCACATTTTTGTACTGGAGTGACTATCTTCATTTTTTATTATTAAATCTTTATGTATTTTTTTTAACAAATCAACAATAAAACAAGTATCTAGGGGGAATATGTATTAATACTTGGAGGGATTTATTTAAAATGTTAAACCTTTGGGGGACAGTAAGTAATGAAAGAGTAAGTTATAAAAAATTGAGAGTTGCTAGTGAACACAAGTTTTTCTAAAAGAAAAGTTGACATATTTTCGGATACTAGTCTATACATCTTTGTTATCTTCAGGCATGATAAACAAATAACTTAGCAATATAAAATTGGCTAAAATATGGGATAAATAAAAAGTTAGAGAGAATAAACTTCCTTTGAATTACACTGAAAATAAACTTCCTCATGGTAACAGCCAGGAGTAACAAGATAAACAAAACTTAACATTCCAGTGAGAATGGAAACTGAAACAAGAAAGACTTTATGAAAGTTGGCTTTACTGCATCCCCTGGACTGACTGGAGGAAGAGGGGCCAGTCAGATATCTGGAGAGGCCTCTAATTTCAGAACAGATCTGTGAGAAATAATCACTAAGACCATTCACTGTCTCTCTAATTCTAAGCTCATCAAAGACGTATTTTGAAAAAGGTAATGTATTTTTCTTGGCTCATAACTTCCAGAACAGTGAAGAGCACTCCAGCTTCCCCTCCGGGCATTCACTCCCACAGCAGATCAGCTCATGGGCAGTTCGCAGATGAGCAAGTCAGGACCAGCCCAGGGCTTGGGCTTCCCCTTGTGGTTAACTCCAGTTCTCCGCCTGAGAAGCTTTCTGGCCAGTGTTCAGGCCCACTAGTTCCTCACAATACTACCCACAAACACGGCCTTCTACACTTCACAAGTCCCAGTGTCCTAGGGTGCTGTGCCCCGGGCATGTGGATGGCAGAGACCCGGCATGCTGACGGCTCTCTCTAGCATTGAACTCTTTGATTGATTATCAGCGGTGGCAACATTTCTCAATATGGGGCCCCAGAGCCCATTTACGTGTAGCCCTCGAGGACTTCAGGTAGACTGCCTTGTCCAGGTCTGTCAAGGAGGACAGTGAGGCCCAGAAGGCTGCATCTCGCCCCCAGGTTCTCACCGCTGCTCAGAATCAGAGTCGGGGTGGGGCGCTGGCTCTCCTGATCTGCAGAGGAGCCCTCCCCTCAGCAGCATGCCAACACAAAGCTCCAATTCCACCCCGAAGGCTACTTTGATCTCTGCCACCCAGGGCTGCCAGGTGCTCAACAGGACACGTGAAAGCAGAAACATCCAGAGAAGAGCTCCTTGTCTCAGCAGGAGAGAGCTGGTGAGCCTGACTGCAAAGGTTAAAGGTTGAGGGCTCGTATGGGTGCACCTGATGTTCCACCAGGTTTGTTTTTATGTAGCCCCATTCTGATTTTGTGTCACTCGTGTCCAGCCTCTCTCTGGCGTGGCCGGTTTCCTGTTTGCATCCCCCCACCACTAACTCTCCATGACTGACTTACAAGCAACCTGAGACCCAGCAAGGTGGAAATACCTTCCCGATGTTACCCACGACGCAGACAGGAATTTGATCTTCTGATGCCTTGTCTGGCCTATAAGATGGATTAACCATTTGCCCTTTCGTTAAACTGCATTAATTCCTTAAACTTGTAGAGGCTTTCCTCTGAACAGGAAAGTTAGCGTTCTCTTTAGTGCAGAGATAGCAGCCAAAGCATCCTCAGGTTACAGCAGTGCTTTTCAACCTTTTTTATCTCATGGCACACTTAAACCTGTAGTTTAACTTCCATGGCACACTTAAATCATGTTGATCAAAAAAATATTTAAAAAAATTAGTGATCTTTAAGAATTTTCACAGTGCACCTAAGAGTGTGTCCTGGCACAAAACCAGCTGAAAAATCACTGGATTAAATGCCAGCAAGTGGAGATAGGGAGGTCTCTACACCTGCAGAATTGGTGGTCATGAGCTGTCAATGGGCAATGCTAACTGCAAGCGGGAACCTATTGAGAATAACTGAGAACAATTAACGAATGTTTTTGTAAGTCTAGCTTATAAAGAATGTTCTCTTGGCTTAAAATTTGCTGAAATCAGGCTCAAGTAGGTTAGATAAAAATAGTTTGAGATAAATGAACCTGTTCTAAGTATCTCAGAGCTATATTAATATAGTAAGATTCATCCACGAACAGTATTCATGTGCCACAGGCAAGGGGCTACAATCTACTCTCTCTCTCTCTTTTTTTCCCAGACAGGGTCTTGCTTTGTTGCCCAGGCTGTCATAGTTCACTGCAGCCTGGAACTTCTGGACTCCAGTGATCCTCTCAGCTGTTCCTCTGGAGTAGCTGAGTAGTTAAGAGTATCGGCGGGAGCCACTGTGCCCAGCCCTGAGAAATCTCAAGTCTGCTTCCTGAGGGCAGAAGTGTGCCCCAAAAGCTTCTTAGCCCAATGAGACATTTGTCTTTCTTAGTATCCGGTTTGCCTGTATAGTATAAAGCTGAATCCACGGTTTGCTAAAAGCTCAGAGCGAGGCTTTATTACTTCCCCGAAGGAAGATGCTACAGCGACTTTCATCTCCTCGCTGCAGACAGTTGTTTGAGCTGAGGCTGACCCTGGGCGTGCAAGGTGCCTCACTCAGCAGTGACTCATGAGGTTCCCAGAGGACTCTGTGGTGTGGAGGAAGTAGATGGCCGTGAATCACAGTGCTCAGGGATGAAAAATAGAGCTGTGATTCATATTCCCTAAAAGAAAAGGCTGAGGGGAAACAAATCTAAAAATTAAAACCACACGCGTACTCACGTATCAGCGAAAACCACACTGAACGCACAACTTCTGCTTTTTAAAAGTCAAAGGAGAAAAAGGAAAGCAGCTTTTTAAAACAAAGCCCAGCCAATCCATGGATGGCAAAATCGAGCTAGGATAATACAAAACGTAGTTACATAAAAAGAAATGGATTATTTTTAGTGAAGCTAGTATTTGTGATAAGAAAAAAAGGAGGCACTATGTTATTTTTTGACTCATCTCAAACATTCCTCTAGATAGCCTCTTTCATTTTTATTGATTACTATCACCCTTTAAAGCGAACTTTTGCTGAAGTTATCCTTGTAAATAGAATTCTTGCCTTGTGATAGGCCTTGTTTCAACTGGGATATTTTGACTTCTCAGCAATGAATTTGTCCAGGAACACAAAATAAGAAAGTGAACATTGTATTCACGATTGTTGGACTCAATAAGCAAGTTAAAAAACAAACAAAGAAACAAAAAGCAAGCCTCAGAGTTGTTGAGATCAAGCAATTGCTTTGGAACCTGTTGGAAGTAAACTTAATATTTGAGTAGAATTTGGTTTATTCCAGCACCAGAGACAGTCCAGTGGATTTTAAAATCAGTATAGACCAGAGATTGGGTAAGTTTAACAGCATGAGAAGTGGAGGCTCTGGTGGACGTCTTGGTGAAGGTGTTGTGTGGCCGCATCAGTTGTTCTGAGTGGCTGTTGTTATGATCAGTGGTGATGTTAGGAAATAAACATGTTGCCTTTTGTGGAAGGTGATGTCAATCAGTGACAAGACAGAGTCAGGCTATAGGGGGCACTGAGAGGAGGGAAGAGAAGCGGGGCGGGAGGAATGAGTGCAACACGGCCCCTATCTCTCACACACACACACACACACACACACACACACACACACGCACAGCCCAGGGCCCCGGGGGCCTCAGACTGATGTATTTTTGCCTGTTTTTTCCAAGCTTTCTCATCACCTTGGGTCAACCTAACCAAATAACTAAAATTTTTATATTTTATTGTGTGACCTCAAAAACACATATTAGCACTCCGTTTGCTGGTAAAAACATAACAAAACACAGTAACATCAGAAACAGCATTTTGGCTCAAAGATCATGATTTTTGTTTCCTGTATTTAAAGCCCCCATTTTTCCATTCTGACCTATTTAGCACATTTTGCCACTTACTAAGCCTGGAAGAGATTATTCATCAGTTTGAATTACCCATCTGGAAGGCATTTTATAAACATGTCTGGTTTTCTGTAATTACGTATCTTATATTTCCAGATACCAACAATTCCTAAAACATGTTAAAACCACACCCCAGCTAATAAAAACTATGTATTATTTTCCATTCAAATGTGTGTCAGTATTTTTCTTACAGAATTATGGTACAACAGGTACTGGAATTCATCATGTGGGACATTCAAATCCAATACTTTCTGTAAATTTAGAATAACTTTTTATTGCAAAAGCAACAAATGTTTGTTCTAGAAAGTTCAGAAGGTATAAATTTGAAACTCTACACAGATTAATCCTCTAGAGTACCTTCTTCTTTGAATGAACTTATCTCTCTGTATTCCTTTATTATGTTTTATTTCATTTTGTAATGCCTGTTATAACCTAACATGAATTGTGTATTTATTTGCTGACTTGTTTTCGTCTATTTCTCTCATGAGGATGGCAGCTTCTTGGAGGAAGGCAATTTGCCACGTTTGTTCATTGCTAACCCCCCAGCCTCAGACAGTGTCTAATGCATGTCAGATGTCCATAAAGAATGAATGAATGAATGAATGGTTGGCTCTCACTAAATATCTGAAAAATTGAAAGCCAATTGGACCAAAGTGGGGACATGGCAAATGGACTAGAATATCTTTCTTTTCTTCTTCATCGTTCTTAATGCCATTTGCTATTGGCCGATTAACCCATTCATTTCTGTCTGCACTCAATTAGCTAAAGGCATGTATTTGGTTAACTTTCCTTTTTTGAGAAATAGTAGAAAGAAGTATTGGATTTAGGGAAGAGTGAGGAGAGATGGGTCCTACAAGTGGGGCTGATGGTGCAGGAAGCCATGTGGAGTGGACAGTGGGGCAGTAGGGGCCTGTGTCCGCACTGCAGAGTGGCGGTCAGCCATCCCTGCCTCACTCTGCCACCCTCATACTCTTCCCTACACTGTGGGTGAATACAAAATAAGTGACTCCTGATTACACTTAAAGGGAAAAGACCGAGGAAGCTGAGTCACGTCTGCGGCACTTGAAGAAAGGAAGAGAATCATGAGCACTTTCATATCTGTCTTTATCCAACATCTGGACATTTTTAACCAACAATTCCCCATTCACAGACAAAAAGTAATCAAGGAGAAGGTCTTGATTTTACAAGATCCCCTGTGCTGTTACCAGACAATAACTATTTCTGGCAAAGGATGTAGAATCTAATTATACCCTTCCTTTTAAATCTTTTCGTCCACACTATGAAACAATTCCTGAGTGTGCCATTCTGATGGAGGGGGGAGGAATTAGGAGGGGCTAGAATTGCTTTTTAATTTTTTGTTCGAAAATAATTTTGAACTTACAGAAAAAAATTACAATGCGCCAAGACCCTTAATCACCTGGAAGAAGAGAAACAACCCAACACAAACAAGCAAAAACAGACATTTCATCAAAAATATATAAATGGGCTCGGCGCCTATGGCTCAGCGGGCTAAGATGCCAGCCATGTAAACCTGAGCTGGTGGGTTCGAATCCAGCCTGGGCCCGCCAACCAACAATGACGGCTGCAACCCAAACAAAAATAGCCAGACGTTGTGGCGGGCGCTTGTAGTCCCAGCTACTTGGGAGGCAGAGGCAGGAGACTCGCTTGAGCCTAGGAATTGGAGGTTGCTGTGAGCTGTGATGCCACGGCACTGTATCCAGGGTGACAGCTTGAGGCTCTGTCTCAAAAAAAAAAATAAAAAATATATATATAAATGGCAAATAAGCACATAAAAAGATGCTTAACACCATCAGTCATTATGGAAAGTCTAAAAACCACAGTAAGCTGCCTCTACACAGATGTCAGAATGACCAAAATAAAATAGAAGGCTGATAATGCCAAGTGCTGGTGGGGACTCAAAATAACTGCGACCCTCTTATGTAGTTGACAGCAATGTAAAATGGCACAGACTCCTTGGAAAACAGTTTGGAAATGTCATAAAGAACTAAACATAAACTCACCTGTTACCCAGAAATTTCAAGTGGTAGGTACCTACTCAAGAGAAATGAACCCACATGTCCAGGTAAAGACTTGTGTGTGGATGCTCAGAGTAGCCTCATTTAAAATAATAAAACCGAGGCTAACCCGAAGGTCTACCAGCTGTAGGATGAATCAATAAAATGTGATCCATCCATACCCCGACATACATTCGGCAGTAAAAAGGTGACAAACTATTGCCACATGATGCAACCTGGGTTACTTTAATAACATTATGCTGAGTGAAAGTAGCCACAAAGGACCACAGGGACTGTGATTCTATTTACTTTCTAGAAAGCTGTATACATTTACTAAAATATTCATACGTATATACTTAAAAATGGATGGATTTTATAAGGTGTAAAGTACACCCAAACAGAGATGTATTTAAAAGTGGAAGCATATTCTGAATATTATGTACTGCACTATTTTGTAGTTTTTTTTTGGAGACAGAGTCTCACTGTGTCACCCTTGGTAGAGTGCTGTGGCATCACAGCTCACAGCAACCTCAAACTTTTGGGCTTAAGGGATCCTCTTGCTTCAGCCTCCCAAGTAGCTGGGACTACAGGCGCCCGCCACAATGCCTGGCTACTTTTTGCTATTGTTGTCATTGTTGTTTAGCAGGCTTGGGTTGGGTTCGAACCCACCAGCCCTGATGTATGTAGTCGGTGCCCTCACCACTGAGATACAGGTGCCTAGCCTGTACTGCATTTTTTTTTCCTTCTCAAAACTTGAAGAGAGTTTCAGATCAGCACAGGAGTTCTTCCTCTTTTTTAGTGGTTATACATATAATGGCTCATTGTATGGCAGGGCCTCAAGTTAAATAAATTACATAGCCATGCCAAAAAAGAAAAAAAGTTTTCCTTTCCCCATTCAGCCCACAGACTTTGGAGGCATTTAGTGTCTACTGTGCTCCGTTTTAAAAGACACACATTCCTTCCTTCAGTTCCTCAAAATCTCTTGCACGCCCTGTGGCAGAAGCTGATGGTGCCTCACTTGTGTCCCCTCAATACCCACCATTCCCATCTTCAACAAGTACCCATGGCTCTGTGACAGGTGCATACTTGAACCACCCATGGGTGGGCCAAAAGTTCAGGAAGTTGTCGCCCTATCTCCCTCCCACCACCTTCCAGAGGTCCTGGCCCAAGTGAGCCCCAGTGGCCCACAGTGGTGATGTGCTCATTACCACCAGTTACTCGTCCTTTCCTGTCCCATTTCTCTATGCCCCTACCATCCTTCCTGGAGTCACTCACCAAAATAAGACATCACCAAGAAGTGACACATTAATTGAGTTACATATCTGGTACTTGACAGAAACCAGTCATTAAGTATGCGGACATTTTAACAGTACTAATAAGGCCTCTGATTTCATTAATGGTTTAGTTAGAATGCGTTATGGGGCCAAAGAAGGTGCATTGGCAAGACACGTCAAGGTCTGTGCTCACTTGCTTCCTTGGCCACTGCTGCGGTATAATAACTTACGAGTGTTGGGAGAGACATTTAATCATTCCAGGCTTAGGTTTCTCCCACAGACTTTCTATACGCGGCCAAGAACACAACAGTGATGCCACTCCTAGCATATGTTTTATGACTTAGAACTCACAAAAAGCATAACACGGCAAGTCTTTTCCATGCTAACTTGGAAAAAGGCCTGTAAATTTATGGCTGCAAATTCCAACCAACATAAAAACTCTGCTTCTTCTCCTTCCAGCTAAATCGTATCCATGCCAGACAAGCAAGCCAGGCTATAGAGAGAAGCAGCAAAGAAACGACACTTTTACAGAATCCCAACCTTCTCCCCAAATGTAGGAAACATACACATCAACGCAGTTGACAATTTCCACATTTACTTGCTGCTCTTACTTCCTTCTGACAAGCTGGGGCAACCGCTCGTTGTTGCTTCCAAGTGTAACCATTTCAGGCAGCTGCTGAGATGGTGACAGGCCTGCCACAGTGGGAGGAGCATAGTCACCAACCGCACTCACCTCCTGAGTCTAAGGTGAGCAAGGCCATCATACAAGACGCCTTCCAGCTGAGGTCTGACATAGCACAGAGTCTGTTACTACAGCTGAGTGTGTGCAGCTTCAAACATCATTTCATCTTTCATTAATGATAGTTTCATGGCCTGTCCCCAGAGGCGAAAGCCTCTGGGACAGTGACCCCATCGGAGCCCAAACTAGAGTGAGAGTGCCCGGGGCAAATTCTCATGGCTCCAGCTTGTATCATCACCCCTCAAGAGCCCCAGGTTTGCCTTATAGTGGAGCGCCAGGAGAGAAAATTTCTTTTGGACACTGGAGCAACCTTTTCTGTACTTCTCTCTAACCCTGGTCTTTTATCTCCCAAATTCATAACTATACAGGGGTTGTCTGAAAAGCTGGTTACCAAATTTTTCTCCCAGCCTTTAAGCTGCAATTGGGATGAGTTGCTGTTCTCTCATGCCACCCTAATCATGCCTGAAAGTCCTGCTACCATTTTGGGGAGGGACATACTAACTAAAACAGGAACTTTTCCTTCCTGGAGATCTAGTCATGATCAAAACTCTTCCCTCTAATTCACCTTCCCTAATCCCAACTTGGGAAGTCCCCTTTCCTGTTATCTTGTCTTCTTCTACAGCTGTTAAAGTTATAGGAGTCGATTCCTGCACACATCAGTC
>CAUYON010183916.1:0-12846 GCA_963573935.1 Arctocebus calabarensis | reverse complement strand
GCCAGGCGTGGTGGCGGGCGCTTGTAGTCCCAGCTACTCTGGAGGCTGAGGCAAGAGAATCGCCTAAGCCCAGGAGTTGGAGGTTGCTGTGAGCTGTGTGACGCCACGGCACTCTACCCAGGGCAATAAAGTGAGACTCTGTTTTTTCTCTCTGTTAGAGAAAAACTCTGTTAGAGGGCGGCGCCTGTGGCTCAGTGAGTAGGGCACCAGCCCCATATAACTGAAGGTGGTGGGTTCAAACACGGCCCCAGCCAAATTGTAACAAAAAGCCAGGCATTGTGGCAAGCACCTGTAGTCCCAGCTAGTGGGGAGGCTGAGGCAAGAGAATCGCCCAAGCCCAGGAGCTGGAGGTTGCTGTGAGCTGTGATGCCACTGCACTCTACCAAGGGTGACAAAGTAATACTCTAAAAAGAAAAAGAAAATGAAAAACTCTTGTTAGAGCTGAGAAAATATCACTCACTTCTATATCACTGCATTTCTAGTTGTGTTAGCCCTTTCAGGACGGTCCCTCCTCCAGACTCCTACTGCTCTTCACAGTCACATAATAATGTATTTGGCAACACTCACCTTCCACTGCCCTTTGCACCCAGGAGCTCATAGCAGGAGCTCAATTATTGTTTGTCAAAATCTAGATCTGTGGTCACAAATCAGCCAGAGCAGCTGCAAGGGCTCCTGCCCTGCCAAGAGCAGCTGAGTCCAGCCAAACCCAGGGAGAGTGGGCCAGGATGGCCTGAGCCACGTAAAGGGGTGGGGTTGTTCTTGGACTAAGCATCACCTGGGTTTCTAGAGAGTCCAGAATAAGCCCCCTTCCCTGGACTTATTTTCCAAAATGACAGGTGGACATTTGGTTGTTCCCTTTTGCTCTAACAGACCCTCCGCGCCCTCCAGGAGGAGCAGTCCAGACTAAAGATGAGGTTGCAGGAGCTGCAGCAGCTGAAAAGGGAGCACAGGGGCTCCCACCAAAACAAGGTAAGGTGGGAGACCATGTGTCTGGTAGAAAAGCACCAGGGGGTTCTTAGCTTCCTGGCCTGTCACTTTCTTGCTGTGTGACGTCAAATATGTTACTTGAATTCTCTGAACCTCACTTTTCTCATATGAAAAGTGAAGCTACCTACTTACTGGGCTTGTCAGAGGATGGAGATCTATGAAAAGTGTCCAGTGTGGGCCTGACTTGTATTCATCCATCTGTTTGTTTATTATTATTATTATTTTTTTGTAGAGACAGAGTCTCACTTTAATCACCCTCAATAGAGTGCTGTGGCGTCACACAGCTCACAGGAACCTCCAACTCCTGGGCTTAGGTGATTCTTTTGCCTCAGCTTCCCAAGTAGCTGGGACTACAGGCACCCACCACAACGCCCGGTTATTTATTGTTGCACTTCGGCCGGGGCTGGGTTTGAACCCGCCACCCTCGGTATATGGGGCTGGCACCCTACTCACTGAGCCACAGGCGCCGCCCCATTCATCCATCTGTGTAATAATCCAGTCTTCTCTCAGGAAATGTATTCAACCCTGGCACTCAGCACCAATCAAATGGAATTGGGAACACCTTCTTTCTAGGAGGGAGTGGGGTACACTTCTATCCTTGAAGACTATATGAGCCTCTCCTCCTCCTTTTCTCCCCCACCTCCAGCTCCCATTCTCAGTGCCTGAGATCCCCCTGGTTTTCCGAGGACACACCCAGCAGGACAGGAAAGTGCCCAAGTCTCTGATTTCCAACTTGCGCATCTGCTGCCCTCTGCCTGCAGGCTCTGCTCTGATCACCTTCGATGACCCCAAAGGTGAGTTTGGGGACCCACAGGAGGGAGACAAGGAGGTTTCCTAGTACTGACCCTGTCCCCCACTACCCAGTGGCTGAGCGGGTGCTGCAAAAAAAGGAACATGTGATTGACATGGAGGAATGCCGGCTACGGGTGCAGGTCCAGCCCTTGGAGCTGCCTATGGTGACCACTTTCCAGGTGACAAAATGGCAAGGGGTCTTGGAACAGGCAAGGGGTGCAGTGCACCTGGCACAGGGAGGTAGGTTTATGTCTGGGACCACTCCCTCCTGTCTCCCCTAGGTGTCCAGCCAGATGAGAGGCCAGGGCGTGTTGGTTAGTGGGTTTCCTGCTAACCTGAAGTTGAATGAGGAGGAGCTGCTAGACAAGCTGGAGATCTTCTTTGGCAAGACGAAGAACGGGGGTGGTGATGTGGAGACTCGGGAATTGCTGCAAGGGAGTGCCATGCTGGGCTTTGTTAAGGATGAGGGTAAGGGCCCTAAGAGGGAGATTGGGGTCCAGGCTGCAGGAGGTTGAAGCCATGGGAGAGGAGAGGGCTTGACACTAAAGGCCACCTCTCCTTGTTCCCCACAGTGGCCCAGCGCCTATGCCAGATTGGTCAGTTCAGAGTGTCACTGGGTGGGTTGCAGGTCCCTCTGACAGTCACCCCCTATATGAGTGGGGAGATCCAGAAGGCTGAGGTAAGTGGGAGGATGAAGAAGAGGGGGGCTGGATGGATAGCCTGTCTGCCAAAAACTTGCCCTAGGCAGAAAAAAACATTTTTAAAAACATACCCAAGGCAGGATCAGAGGCTCCATACCCAGCTGGCCAATCTGCCACCAGCCTCTCCATGCCTCCCACACTTCCCTGGGGCACTGCCCACCCCACCTCAGCACTGGCCCTTTATTGCTCTGGCTTCTTTTCCAGGTCAGGTTCCAGCCAGTGTCCCACTCAGTGCTGGTGCTCAACATTCCTGATGTCCTGGATGGCCCAGAGCTGCAGGATATCCTGGAGATCCACTTCCAGAAGCCCACCCATGGGGGTGGGGAAGTGGAGGCCCTGACAGTGGTGTCCCCAGGACAGCGAGGCCTGGCAGTCTTCACCTCTGAGACGAGCTAGGGGCCTGCCCTTCTCATCACTCCAGCCCTCAGCCAAGATCCTCAGTGTGGAATGGGGCTGGGCCCACATGTAAGAGATCTTTGTGTTCAACAACAGGCCACAGAGATCACACAGTTGTGAAACACTGCACAGTAAATGTGCCTGCCGTGAAGTTCTTCCTCATTTTGCTCATGAAAGGAATCTTGATTTGGGCATGAAAGGAGGCTGGGGGGAAGGGAAGCAGCCTTGACCTTCTGCCAGCAGCACTGGCCTTCCCCAAGCTCCCCTGTCCCTCCACTCTCAGAAGCAACATCCAGGACCCAGGGTTTGGCTTTTTATTGACACGAACACAAAGGCAGCTTTGGCAATGGGGTGGGATACACAAAAGCAAAAATAGCACTTCACAGGCCTCATTTAGACAATGAAGAGTCTGAGCCTGCTCCCCCCACCTCCCACTGCAATGACTGGGGCAGTAACCCTCCCTAATCCCAGCTCAGCTAGCAGAGGGAGTGACCCTCTGCCCCAGATGTCCCCATTTTGGTGCCAGTGGCTCAGGTCCTGACCAATCCCCTCTGCATGCCCCTAATCCACCTCCCACCCATGTAAACAAAGTTTGAGACTGAGTTTAAAAAGTTGCTGCTCTGAGAAAGCAGTCAGGTCTCCCTCGACTATAAGGGGAATGTGCTTGGATTTTTACTTTGGTCCCAGAACAAGAAAAAGCATTGCCTCTGGGAGCTCTAGCTAGTAAATGTCACACTTTATCTGCAAGGCTAAGGAAGCTTCCACACCTAGACCCCCATAGAGGCAGGACATGGCACAGGCCATAAGGAGGGCACCTACTTTAGCTCTGCCCCAGCTACTGGCACGCACACACAGATTTTTGGCAGTGTTGTGGGACTGGGGAGGACTGAAGCCCCAGCTCCACCAGAACTAGGAAGGCACTGGGGAGTACAGAGGTGGAGAAGGAGGCGGGCAATAGCCCCCCAACCCCCGCCAAACACACAAGCATAGGTTTTCGTTGCTAAGGCACTGAGAACAAATCCAGAGAACTCAGTGAAGGGTGGGGGGCTCTGTATCCCTCCCAGAGTCGTGACCTAGGGGAGCAGGGCTGATCCCTGCCCTTGTTGTAAGAGGCAGCCTTGGTTATGGATGGCAGAAAACCTGGGTGTGTAAGAAGCCTAATTGTGCTTAAGAAGTTGGAGACAGAGGACAAGGTTGGGGACTGGTCAGGCCCAGAGGTTGGCCCAGATTGAAGGGACACAACAGAGAGACATACATGCTGGACTGGCATAGTATTGGCCCCATATCCTGAGCTGACAATCCTATTCTTTGGGGAGGTGGTGGGGCAGGGGCAGGAGGGAAAGTGAGGCAGTGGTGGAAACACACAGAAAATGGTGAAAACACATAGAAAATGAGGGTGCGGGGGACAGGGAAGGACTGGCTGACCTTGGCACAAAAGCAGCACAGCAGGCCCAAGGGGAAAGGGTGGGGGCAGGGGGGCAGGAAGCAGCTGGCCCCCCGTCTGACCCTCCCTGTCCCCTTGGCAGGGCCCAGACATCCAAGTGGTCACTTCCCAACCTCTTCCGAGGGCAGGAAGGGGGTGGGGGCAGCCCTGGCCAAAGAGAGAGAACGGGGCAAGGGAGTGGCCGTAGCACAGAGACCTGTGGGGGAGGGAGGGCACAGCATTACTATGGAGGATGAAATGCAAAGTCTGGTGGTCAACAGGACGTGGCTTCCCAACTTTCCCCTTCCCAGGTCTCTAGGGCCCCACAGCCTCTTGCCCTAATTCTCCTTCTCTGGGCCAGGAACCAGGAGGACTTTGCCCACGTTCTTCTTCTCCTGCATCTGCTTCATGGCTTCAGCCACCTAGGGAGGAAGAGAAGCCGCTGCTGTCAGTGCTATGACTGCCTGAGACAAGAGCCCTCCTCCCCAGGACTTTTCCCCTGGGAACCCCAACCTCCAAAGGTCCTACCTGGGCCCTCCCTGCAGAGTCATCACACTCACCTTCTCAAAGGGCCACACTGAGTCAATGTGGGGTTTGATGCGGCCCTGGTTGTACAGAGCCAGGAGGCGGGCCACCACACCACTGACCAGCTCCACCTCACCTTCCAGGTAGCCCAGGTGGAAGCCACACACAGCTCGGTTGGCCTGCAGCAGCTGCAGAGCTGTTATGCTGAATTGATTCCACCATGTGCGGGCCAGGGCCATCAGGTTCCGCTTGGGGCCAGTCAGCAGGTTGGCCATTCCTGAAGGATGAGGTGACACGGCCCATGGATCCAAGTGCCAGGCTCTTCCCTGTGTGTCTGAATCTATGCTCCTTTGCCCCCTGTGCACCCACTGTGATTGTCCATGCCAGTGCCAGGGCCTCACAGTCAGGGTAATTCCCAACCTGCTGGTTACCAGGCCCAAACCAACTGGCTGACTCAAAAATTGCTCTAATTTTATTTGTTTATATTTTGTGTGAAGTACTTTTTTTTTTTTTTTTTTGCAGAGACAGAGTCTTATTTTATCGCCCTCGGTAGAGTGCTGTGGTGTCACACAGCTCACAGCAACCTCCAACTCCTGGGCTTAGGTGATTCTCTTGCCTCAGCCTCCCAAGTAGCTGGGACTACAGGTACAGGCGCTTGCCATAATGCCCAGCTATTTTTTGTTGCAGTTTGGCCAGGGCTGAGTTTGAACCTGCCACACTTGGTGTATGTGGCCAGCACCCCACCCAATGAGCCGAAGGTGCAGCCCGTGAAATACTTTTAAATGAAAATGTACCTTGCCCAAGAAGCCCAGGGAGGTAGGACAAAAGAAAGGCAGACTGGTTGTTCAGGAATAATCCCCAAATAAGAGCACCAAGATGGGTACTCCACCCCTTAGGCCTGCCCTCCAGCCCCTAATATCCTCTCCTCGCCCTAGCCCATTAACTTACCATAGGTAATGACTTTGCCCATAGGTTTGAGGAGGTTGTAGGCCTTGGCAGTATCTGACCCACCTAGAGGGTCCATGACAATGTCCACTCCTGTCACAGTAAGGGGATCCAGAAACAACATTAGGATCCACAGATCCGGAGGACCTCCCCTTCCTGCCCTAAACTCCCTTCACCCCCATGCCCTGTCCCCCACCTTTTGGGGAGATCTTCTTGATTTCATCCATGTAGTCAGTTGTATGGTAATCGATGGGGTGTGTGACCCCATTCTCCTTCAGCGCCTCGTGCTTGTTGGCTGAGGCTGTTCCGAACACTGTCACATTCTCCACCGTGCGGCACAGCTGCACAGCTGCCATACCCACACCCCCTGCAGCAAGACACCCACAAGCTGGAGATAATGGAGTTGCCCTATCACCACTCTCTGTTCTAGCCTCCCAGGAACTCAGCCCATCACCTTATTTTGTTTTGTTTAGCAGGCCCTGGCCGGGTTCGAACCCACCACACACCCCCAGTGCACAGGGCCAGCACTCTAACCATTGAGCTAATGACACCCAGCCCCCATCACCTTCTTTTAATCTAGGCTTATTTGGGTGCCCATGGCCAATCCCCCCATGATTGAGAATTGGGGGGAGGGTAGCTGAACAGCACTGGGTGCTGAGTTGCTGAGGATAGCATACCAGGCTGGACCTGGTGTATGAATGTTACCATGGCAACTACACTGCAGAGGCCTCTGGGTGCCACAGGCCAAGGTGGCCTGGTGTTGCCATGACAACAATCCAGACAGGCTGCAGGGAAGGGGCCTGGAAGGAAATCTGTATGGGGTTAGGAGGGGGTTTAATAGGAGGGGGCCTGTCACCTGCAGCCATGTGTACCAAGACGCTGTGGCCAGGCCGTAGGTTGCCAAAGTCAAAGAGGACCAAGTAGGCTGTGATATAATTGACCAGCAAGGCAGCTGCTTCCTCAAAGGTCATGGCCTCAGGCATCAGAAAGGTGTGGGTCGTGGGCACAGTCACCTCCTCCTGCCACATCCCTGACTGGTTCAATACCATCACCCGGTCCCCTGGCTTGAAGAATAGAAGAAAAGGATCATTCAGTCACTCGTTCATTCACCCACAGGCAATCTACTGACCTTTCACTAGTTACAAGATCCTCTTCTTCTAGATGAAGTGGGAGTAGAGGTGGTAGTGGAGGCCATGGTAACAATAATAATGACATCATCATCAATACCATCTCCCCCCCCCTTTTTTTTTTGCAGTTTTTGGCCAGGACTGGGTTTGAACCCGCCACCTCCGGCATATGGGGCCAGTGCCCTACTCACTGAGCCACAGGCGCCGCCCCTTCCCTTTTTTTTTTTTTTTAATTGAGATGGAGTCTCACTTTATCTCCCTTGGTAGAGTGCCATAGTGTCATAGCTCACAGCAACCTCCAACTCTTGGGCTCAAGAGATTCTCTCACCTCTCTAGTAGCTGGGGCTACAGGTGACTGCCACGACACCTGGCTATTTTTTATTTTAGTAGGCCTGGGCCAAGTTCAAACCCACTAGCCCTGGAGCATGTGGCTGGCACCCTAATCACTGAACTATGGGTGCCCAGTCCATCTGACCTTTATTGACTACTGCCTGAGGGCCAAGCCCAACTTCAAGTGCTTTATTTACACATGTTTAAATAATCCTTACATCATGTCTCTGAGGTAGATACCATTGTTATCTCCATTTTACAGCCCTTGTACATCACTATTGTGTAAGACCCCTGAATGCAAGAAACTTACAGTTAGGGTAGACTGAAGTACCGTTGAAGAGATCAAATTGCTTTGGCTATAAAAAATGGATTCCACTGTTTACTGCAGCTTGACTTTGGGCAAATAAAAATTATTTAACTTTTTAAATAAGCTCTTGTTTTCTTACCTGTAAATTAGGGCAGTTATGAGGATTAAATGGGGAAAAAATTCATTCAATGACCTTTAGCATAATGTCTGGCATTCAGTAATATTAGCCAATAATTGTGATAAGAATAGCAGTAAAGAGGGGAAGTCACACAATCAAATAACCGAACGAAGGAAGAGGGTGGCTTGTGGTGAGGGCCATACCAGAGGGCAGGTAAAGTTCTCTGAGCTTTGGGGGCTGGGCATGATCACCTCAGAAGTACCTGAGAGAACCTCTGGGAACCCAGAGACCAACTTCATCCAGTGGTGGTAGAGGAGGGGTGAGGGACACGGAGAGCCACACAGTGTCCCCAACAGGAAAAGGACTTTTTCCGGCTCAGCGCCTGTGGCTCAGCGGGCTAAGGGTTCGAATCCAGCCTGGGGCCGCCAAACAACAATGATGGCTACAATCAAAACAAAAATGGCTGGGTGCTGTGGCGGGTGCCTGCAGTCCCAGCTGCTTGGGAGGCAGAGACAGGAGACTCGCTTGAGCCCAAAAGTTGGAGGTTGCTGTGAGCTGTAATGCCACGACACTCTACCCAGGGCGACAGCTTGAGGCTCTGTCTCAGAAAAAAAAAAAAGAAAAGGACTTTTTCCTCCTCCAGAGCCTCTTTGCAGGAGGGTAAGGGAACAAAAATAACAGAATCTTTATCTCTAGCTTAGTAAGTGGGGTCAGGGAAGGGCAGTGGGAAGCAGGAGTCTCAGGAGAGAGGAAGGCCTCTCTTCTCTCTCTGAAGAACACAGAGAGGTAGGTGTGGGTACTGTTCTGGGACAATCGGGGTCTGTCTTGGTCCCTGCCAGAAATGATGGGAATTATGTATATAAATGAGACTTAAGGTCTGTGGGGTGGGGGTGGGGGGTGGGACTCCCACACCTGCCTCTTTTCATGTCCTCAAACCACCATCCATTGAAGAGGAGGCCTGAGGGCAGATTAGGGTCTTTCCCTGAAAGTTCTGGCCTATGATGAGGTTTGGGGAATGGAAGCCCTCTCCCTGAGACTCAGGACCAGCAGTGCAAAAACAACACAAAAGAGCTGAAAATAGTGCAGTGGTCAACCAAGGCCATGGCTAGTCCCCAGAACAAATCTTACTTGCCTTGGCTTATACCTAATCCTCAGCCCATCACAGGTCAGGGCCACTGACCCCTCTTCAGCCCAGATATCAGGAGGGAGGGAAGGGGGAGAAAGGGAGGGTCCTCCTCACAGAATCCAGGCTCTTACATCAGATTCTTGCCCTGGACAGGATATCCTGTATTTACCAGGCGGAAAGTGTGGGGAGGAGACGTTAGGTGGGTGGCCTTCAGCAGTAACATGAACTACTATTCTCTCTCCCCCTCAAAATTCCTCTTAGCACCTTCTCAAGAGTGGGATTATTTAGAAGTCAGTAAGAGGGTGGAGTCAGAGCTGAATTCAGGGAGAAGCCCAGGAAGAAGGAAGGAGGAGCTGTTTGCAACAAATCCTCCTCTGGTAGCCGGGACTGGCAGGTCTGGCTGCATCTGAGGGGCTTCTCTTGTAAGGGCCTGATCTGAAAAGAAACTCATCTCAGGTCTCTCAAAAAGTTGATCATTTAGAACTCTCTGGTGTCCAGGGTTGTGGCCAAGATTAATGATAAACGAGAGGGAGAAAAAGACTGGCAGAGCTGGGCCAACCTGCTCATGGTGCCACACCTCCCCACTCCAATCCAAATCCTTGACACATGGGTTTCAGAAATGGGGGTCCTCCTTCGCCACAAAGGCGGAAAAGGGTTCCCTCCACATGTTCCCAAGGAGCGCCCCAGGTCATGGCCAGATGACTGAGTCACAGGAGAAGGGAATATTGCTGTCACAGGAGACAGAAAGCCCCAAACAAAGATCCATTGACCCAGTCCCACTTCCTCCACCCCAAAACCAGACTGGCAGTGTAAGGCCAATAGCAGTAGGGGACCGAGAATCCCTCTCCTCCATGATGGGTGTGTCTCGCCTTTTAGGCCCTGCTGGGGAGGGGCCGCATCACACACCCACAGACCACGGGGCTGCATGTGACTAGAGCTCTGGCACAGTCGCTCTGCCCCCGCCCAACCCTGACTACATAGCTCCTCCAGCTCCCTCGTGGAAAGAGGGCACTACCGTCTCGGTCACCGACCCTGGGAGTGTTTGGTGGGCAGGGGTACAGGTGTGGGTTTAATGGAGGGGGGGGTTGTAGGGTCATTGTGCGCATGCGCCTGAGCGCCTTATTGTTCCCCCCTTCCCACGACTATCGCCCCCGCTGCCGTTTCAGGGCGGCGGCGCCCACGACTAAAAATGGTTGAGAAAGAAAGGATAACTCCATCTTCCCCCTCTAAATAAGTTCCGTTCTCCTGGAGTCTCAAAACACAAGTTCCTTTCCTATGCCTTCCTTGCCGGTCCAGCCACATCTGTGCCAGTTTCTCCCGCCCTGCCACACCCCCGGCAACTGCCCACTCGTGCCCCATTGCCCGGTGGCCTGGACAGCCCCTCCCAGCCCTGCACTGCGCTGGCCCGCTCACCTTGCGATCGCTGACTCCCTCGCCCACGGCGATGACGACGCCCGCGCCCTCCATTCCCGGAGTGACAGGCAACGGTGGCAGCCGGTCGTACAGCCCCTGCCGGGCCATGAGGTCGGCAAAGTTGAGCCCGCAGGCCCGGACGCGCAGCGTCAGCTGACTCGGCCCGGGAGCCGGGGGCGCAGCCGGCCGGGTTTGCAGTTTCACCTTGTCATAGCCGCCGAAGCCGGTGAGCACCAGACAGCGCAAAGGCGGCGGCGACGCTGCAACCGCCCCCTCCTGGGCAGCCGGCGGCTGGGGGTGGTTCTCTGCCTCGGCTTTCGGTACTTGGGTAGAGGCGTCTTCCCCGGCCCCTGCCTCGGCTGCCGCCTGCACCGTGGCTGCCTCGGCTACCTCTCTCTCCGCGGACATTGCTGGGACTCCGGACGTGTGCGCACAGCTGGACCAAGACAGCGCAGCTGAGGGAGGGCGGGGCGCGCGTCAGGAAGAGCACAGGCTGCAGGTTCCAGGCTCCAGGCTCCAGGCTCCAGGCTCCAGGCTCCTGGCTCCAGAGAGAGGGGCGGGGCGCTGGGACAGGGGCGGGGCCTCGCTCGTAGACTTAAAGGGCCAGGACCTTCGCTGCGTGAGCAGCAACACTAAAAAAAAAAAAAAATAGAAACTGGGGGGCGGCGCCTGTGGCTCAGTGGGCAGGGCCTGTGGCTCAGTGGGCAGGGCGCCGGCCCCATATACCGAGGGTGGCGAGTTCAAACCCGGCCTCGGCCAAAGTGCAACAACAACAAAAAAAATAGCTGGGCATTGTGGTGGGCGCCTGTAGTCTCAGCTACTCGGGAGGCTGAGGCAAGGGAATCGTCTAAGCTCAGGAGTTGGAGGTTGCTGTGAGCTGTGTGACGCCACAGCACTCTACCTTGGGCTATAAGGTGAAACTCTGTCTCTACAAAAAACAACAACGTGCGGCGCCTGTGGCTCATCGAGTAAGGCACCGGCCCCACATACAGAAAGTGGCAGGTTCAAACCCGGCCTTGGTCGAACTTTAAAAAAGAAAAATAACTGGTCGTTGTGGCAGGCGCCTGTAATCCCAGCTACTCGGGAGGCTGAGGCAAGAGAATCGCCTAAGCCCAGGAGTTGGAGGTTGCTGTGAGCTGTGTGATGCCACAGCACTCTACCGAGGGTGATAAAGTGAGACTCTGTCTCTACAAAAAAAAAGAAGAAAGAAGAAAGAAACTGGGGGCGTCGGGATGCAGATAATCATAAGGATATTCTTGAGGTTATGTAGATTGTGATTTTAAAAAGTAAAACTGTGTTAAGAGGGCCAGGCGCGGTGGCTCACGTCTGTAATTCTAGCACTCTGGTAGGCGGAAACGAGAGGATTGCTTGAGCTCAGATTTTCGAGACCAGAGTGAGCAAGAGTGAGGCCTCCTGACCCTTATCTCTCCACAAAAATAGAAGAATTAGCCGGTGTGGTAGCATGCGCCTGTAGTCTCCGCTACCGCTACTCTACTCAGGAGGTTAAGGCAAGAGGATCACTGGAGCCCAGGAATTTGAGGTTGAGGTGGGCTATGATGACTCCATTGCATTCTAGCCTGGACTACAGAACCGAACCCTGTCTTAAACACTGATAAAACAAGCTCGGCGCCTGTGGCTCAATGGGCTAAGGCGCCAGCCACATACACCTGAGCTGGCAGGTTTGAATACAGCCCGGGTTGCCAAACGACAGTGAAGGCTGCAACCAAGAAATAGCCGGGCGTTGTGGCAGGCACCTGTAATCCCAGCTGCTTGGGAATCGGAGGCAGGAGAATGTCTTGAGCCCAGGAGTTGGAGGTTGCTGTGAGCTGTGATGTCACAGCGCTCTACCCAGGGTGACAGCTGAGGCTCTGTCTCACAAAAAAACAAAACAAAACTGATCAAACAAACGAAAAAAAAAGACTATGCTATGTTAAGGAGCAGTTTGAAGGACAATCCTATAACGAGCTTACATAAAGATTTAGGGTGCCAGATACCTATGGACTGGAGCCCAACTAAGCTGTGCTTCAGACTCTGACTCTAAGGAAATACTTTTTATTTTTTTTTTGAGACAGAGTCTCACTTTGTCACCCTCAATAAAGTGTCTCGGCATCTTAGCTTACAGCAACCTCAAACTCTTGGGTTTAAACGACTCTCTTCTCTCAGCCTCCCAAACATCTGGGACTACAAACACCCGCCACAAAGCCCCGGCTATTTTTAGAGACTGGGGTCTCACTCTGGCTCACACTAGTCCCAAACTCGTGAGCTCCGGCAATCCACCCGCCTCTGCCTCCCAGAGTGCTAGGATTAAAGTTGTGAGCACCTGGCCCAGGAAACATTTTTTATTTTCTTTTTCTTTTCTTTTTTTTTTGAGACAGAGCCTCAAACTGTCACCCTGGATAGAGTGCTGTAGCATCACAGCTCACAGCAACCTCCAATTCCTGGGCTCAAGCGAGTCTCCTGCCTCTGTCTCCGAAATAGCTGGGACTACAGGCTCCCGCCACAACGCCCGCCATTTTTTTTTTTTTTTTTTTTTGAGACAGAGCCTCAAGCTGTTGCCCTGGGTAGAGTGCCGTGGCATCACAGCTCACAGCAACCTCCAATTCCTGGGCTCAAGCGAGTCTCTTGCCTCCACCTCCCAAGTAGCTGGGACTACAGG
>CAUYON010183914.1:0-10586 GCA_963573935.1 Arctocebus calabarensis | reverse complement strand
AGTTTCTCTCTGTCACCCTGGATAGAGTGCCGTGGCATCCTAGCTCATAGCAACCTCAAACTCTCGGGCTTAAGTGATCCTCTTGCCTCAGCCTCCAAAGTAGCTGGGACTACAAGCACCTGCCACAAAACCTGGCTAGTTTTTTTTATTTTTAGGAGAGATGGGGTCTCGCTCTTGCTCAGGCTGGTCTGGAACTCCTGAACTCAAGCAATCCACCTGCCTCAGCCTCCCAGAGTACTAGGATCATTGGTGTAAGCCACCATCTACTACAATTTTAATCATTTATAGATAGAAAGCATTAGATTTTAGTTTTTGTAAAGATCTTCAGCTCAGAGCCAAACTTCTCAGTTCTCAATGAAATTTTCATATAATAAAATACATGGTGATTTTTTTTTTTTTTTTTTAGACAGAGCCTCAAGCTGTCACCCTGGATAGAGTGCTGTGGCATCACAGCTCACAGCAACCTCCAATTCCTGGGCTCAAGTGAGTCTCTTGACTCTGCTTCCCAAGTAGCTGGGACTACAGGTGCCCGTCACAATGCCCGGCCGTTTTTTTGGTTGTAGCCATCATTGTTGTTTGGCAGGCCTGGGCTGGATTCGAACCTGCCAGCTCAAGTGTACGTGGCTGGCACCCTAGCCCATTGAGCCACATGGTGATATTTTACATGAAAATATAGCATATATGCTATTCTACTATCACATATTTCCATATTTTAATTACTAGTTTTATTAAAAAACATAAGACTGGGTGGCGCCTGTGGCTCAGTGAGTAGGGCGCTGGCTCCATATGCCAGAGGTGGTGGGTTCAAACCCAGCCCTGGCCAAAAACTGCAAAAAAAAAAAACAAAAAAAACATAAGACTGACATGTTATTTCAGAATATACATGGTTAACATACATTTAGAGAGTTCTCTATACTTTATATTTTCTTGTTCACTTTAATACTACTAAACAATGCAATGAAGTAAATAGTATTAAACCCATTCTTCTTCTAGGAGGTTGAGACTCAGAGAAGTCAAAAAACTTGTCCAGGATCATAATGTTAAAAATGGCCAAGTAAGGACTTGAACACAAGTATTCTGGCCTCAAACCTACTACTTGTCTTATTACAGTATGCATCACCATAGTCTAAGAGTCTTTCTCTCTCTCTCTCTTTTCTTTTTGAGACTAAGTTTCAACCTGTTGCCCTGGATAGAGTGCCATGGGTCATAGTTCACACTAATCTCAAACTCTTGGATTTGAGCAATCCTCTTGCCTCTGCCTCCCAAGTAGGTGAGACTACATGTATGTGCCATGATGCTTGGCTAGTTTTTCTATTTTTAGTAGAGACAAGGTCTTGCTCTTGCTCAGTCTGGTCTCAAACTCCTGAGCTCAAGGGATCCTCCTGTCTCAGCCTCCCAGACAGTCTAAGATCTCAACCAGATTCATGATGATTTAACTAGTATGCATTAAAAGAAATATTGATGAATTCAGATTTCATCCTTCCTCCAATGGTAACAAAATATCCATCTCTATTTTTAACTTTATTTTTTTCAACACTACAATAGCCCAAATTGCAAAAACGAAGCCATCTGTTATAATGAAAAAAATCATAACTCTGGGTATCTTTTTAGTTCTTAAGCTAAGCTCCAACCTTTGATACTGGGTTTGGCCTCCCAAGATTTGGGTTGAGAGGAGATAGAGACATTTAAGGCCTCAGGAAAAAACTGTTAGATTGCTCCTGCCAAGCCCTAGCCAAATGCAGCTTCCTCCATGTTTAATCTGAGGTTTAAACTTCTAAGGTAGCCCCATTCTAGTTATAATGGTCTCCCTGCCTTGCATTCTCAGTGTGATAAAAACAATCAACTCTCAAAGATTATTTCAATTCTAAACATTTCTATGTTCTCTTTGCTCTTTTACATGTATAAGCAGATTGTATAAAGTAGGAAATAAACTTTATTTCATTTTGGTGCTTAGTCTGCACAGATTCTCTCTAATGAATTTAATTTAGACAACAAAAAAATCCTATAGTCCATAGATTACTCCAGCTGGTCAAGCTTCTTTTAAGGAGGAGGAGTAGATTGAGAACCTAGGGAGCTAAACTGCTTGGTTTTCCCAGTCCTTTCTGCTGGGGCTGGGAGGTCCAGGAGGAATTTGGGGAAATTTTAAAATACCTGCTACACAAGAGATGAGGGCAAGACTTAGGAATGAACTGGAAAGCACAATGAATTTGGAGGACTGAGGGCCAAGCAAACACTGCAATGGGTACTATAGCTTGAGGCACTTTTCTTCCTGTCATTAGTAACAGACTGTTGGTGACTTCAACTGTTCTAGAAGGGATGAATTCCCCCAACTCCTAGACATATTTGTGTGACTTTATCAACCGATTTGAAATTTATTTCTCCCTTTAGACCTCAAATTGTTCCCTTAATGAGGAGGACAAGAAATAGGGTAAGAAAGTTCTCCCTAGGATGAGGAAAAGGTGGCAAGTAAAGTCTCCAGGATACCCAGATCAGATACAGGTTTAGCTTAGATTTAGGATTAGAAGACAAATCCTAGCTCCCTCCACCCCAAATCTTCTCCAAACCTCTTAGCCTGTGTGTAGGAAATCTTAAAATGAGGGAGGGAAATTGGGAGCATCTAGAAATCCCTCCCTTAAAAAGGTGCAACAGGGAAAAAAAAGCTTGCTCCCACCTCAGTGATCCTTTTCAATCTCTGCCAGGCCACTCCTCACCACCTCACATCTCAGTTCTCCTTTCCTTTGTCTGCTCTCACCCCTGTGGCAAGTGAACATTCTCTCACTCTTTCCCCATTAAGGAAGTTGCCAGCTGGTCTCCTTCCCCCAGCTGGGAGCAGGGTCTGAAGCAGAGCACATAGAGGGAAAGGAGACAGGGGTTCTGTGAAATGCTTTGAGTTCTCTCACAGTTGGGGAGTAAGCCAGGCCCACAGTTATCAGAGGAGAGAAAGGCAGTATGATGCTGATGATACAGAAAAGAAAGCAGGAGAGGCAACCATAAAGGACAAGCAAAACCAGGGGCAATGGAAAATGGATGGAGAGTCACAGAGACAACGTTGGGGTCCCTTGGAGAGAGAAGAGAACTCATCCTTTTTGGTGTGGGGAAACTTAGGAAGTTTTGAGGATCCTCCCTGAACCTGTCCCACCTGCTTCCGCCTTCCTTTCTTCAACTCAGTTGTTGTTTACAGAGATCCCTTCCTGAACTCTTGCCCTCCTGGACTTGCCCTAGCTCCAGCCCCAGGCCTCCATCCAGGCAGACACCCTGACAGGTTACAAATGAGTGTGGGTGTTAGATTGCCAAGCTCTTGTTCTCAGAGTCTGTGGGAAGGAAGAGGAAAGAGAATCAATGGGCTCTACTGAAGGGCTTCTCTTCTAGTCTTTTCAGGGTCTGGGGTCTGAGAGAGTGAGGAAGGCAGGAACTTCCTGTTTTCCTCTCCAACAGACACATGAAGCAGAAAAGGGTGAAATTCCACCCCTAAACTGTAGAATTCAGAGCCCAGGGCCTCCACACTGATTCTCCCACTCTCTGAGCAAATTCCCTATATCAGTTCTAAAAAATTCACTGAAAATTTGAGTAATCTTTAAGATTTATCCGGTATAAACATACCCCTGGAGCATATGACAAGGTACAAGTCAAATCTGTCAAGGGTAGAACATAGATGTTTTGGTGCAATAATCAAGTAAATGAGGTGAAAGCTATGTTGATTGGTTTGATCTAACCACGTCAGAATGTATAAAAAAAAATCAGCATATTGTACCCTACATATGCATGAATGTATTCATGATCTATATGTATTTGACTTAATAAAAAAAGATTTAACTGGTATTGAATTTATGGATTTGAGACTTGAAATTTTTGATTTTTAGAAGGGGATGATGGATGGTGAGCGAGAGAGTAGCAGGAGGGAACCAGAAGACTGTAAGGTCTCCACTAGTTTTAAACACTTGGGGAAGAGAATAAAAATTCGCCTCCTCTTCACACCCCCTGTAAACATCACCTAGCTCTGCTCATTGTGGCTCTCTGGAGAGATATACAGAGTTATTTAAGTCTGAGTGAGTGAGCTAGCTACAGCTATGGATGGCTAGAGAGAGGATAAATACATCTAGAGAGATGAGTTGATGGATAGGTAGGGAACGAATATAAATATGGAGAAAGATGGACGAACAGAGAGATGGATTGAGACAGAGAGAATATAAAAAGAGGCTGAGGGAGAGAAATGGATGTGTGAATGAGGAGAGAGAGCTTATACAAAGAAATGGAGAGAGGAATGGGGCATTTCTAACTCTTTTCTCCACATTTCTGTAGTCCTGTCTTGCTCCCTGAAATGCCATTTTCCCATCCCTCACTTAATGAATTCTTCCTCTAGATTCTAGACCCTGCCTCACACCCTTAGGTGTTTTTGCACCCCCCTCCCTTCACAGTCATCCATTTGGCCCAAGATAACATACCTCACCCGGCTGTCCTAGCCCATCAACCCCAGACAAATTGGGAGAAAGAAACACGGAAGAGTTCTGGGCAAAATAAGAAGGCTAGATTCCCCACTTCCAGATCTACAGCCCTGAGGGGTGGGAAGGGTAAGGGGCAGCTGGGTTGAATTTGTCCAAATCTAATAACCCAGAAGCCCATTGAAGGCCTTGGGGGTTGGGAGGAGAGGAAAGTCTTGAATATTCTTCTAACTTTCCCCCCCTCTCCCTCTGGTCCCTTCTTTCCAAAACTCTTTGAAGAAAGATGTTTTTGACGCTTCCATGTCGCTCTCAGATGGATGGGCTGTGGGTGATTGAAGTGTCTTTGTCATGCTAATGCTTGGGGGGTGATGGATGGGCGCTAGGGCTGCCAAACTCTGGCCCGCTTTACCCATTGGCCTGAGAGAGATCACATGTGCCCCCCCTCCACTCCCTACCCTCTTCCTAGGGGAGCGCTGGCCCAGGCGAGCTGGGCCAGGCCATGGATGCAAGCTTCAGCGCTGTGACATACTGCCAAAAGGTTGTAGGGCAAGAGGGTGGCTCCCCCAAACGGGCCGACCCTCCTGCGGCCTCTACGCATGGACTATAATAGGATGAACTCCTTCTTAGAGTATCCACTCTGTAACCGGGGACCTAGCGCCTACAGCGCCCACAGCGCCCCAACCTCCTTCTCCCTCAGCTCAGCTCCGGCCATTGACAGCTACGCAGGCGAGAGCCGCTATGGCGGGGGGCTTCCCAGCCCGGCACTCCAGCAGAACTCGGGCTACCCCGCTCAGCAGCCGCCTTCAGCGCTGGGGGTGCCCTTTCCCAGCTCCGCGCCCTCGGGGTACGCCCCAACCGCCTGCAGCCCCAGCTACGGGCCTTCTCAGTATTACCCTACGGGTCAGTCTGAAGGAGACGAAGGCTACTTTCATCCCTCGAGCTACGTGGCCCAGCTAGGAAGTTTATCCGACGGCTTCGGAGCCGGTGGAGCGGGCCCAGGGCCGTACCCTGCGCCGCAGCCCCCATGTGACAACGAGCAGGCAGTGAGCTTTGCACCAGCCTACGCTGATCTCCTCTCTGAGGACAAGGAATCGTCCTGCCGGTCAGAAAGCAGCACCCCCACAGCTCAGACCTTCGACTGGATGAAAGTTAAGAGAAACCCACCCAAGACAGGTAGGGCTCAAACGTGGTCATCCCCTCTCCGGGCCCAAAGTAGCTTCACAGCCGGGGCATTGAGGTGGCCTGGGCTGGTTTCTTCAGACTCCCTGATAGAAGCAGGTAAGAGCATTCCACCCCATCTCAGATCAGGTGAAGGCTCCCTACCCAGTAAGTACCTGGGCATCCCCATGGGTAAGTGTCTTTACACCCTCCACTTCCGCATCTGTGCACCCAGCACAGGCCCAGGGTCTACTGTGCGTTGATGTAGGGGGTGGACGTACGCGGGAGGCTCCCCCAGATTCGGAGATCACCACAGGGATCCCTGGTGATCGGTAGGAACTTTGAGAACTGAAGGTAGACAGAACGGGCGAATGGAGGTACAGAGCTGTGCCAGGAAGGGAGGGGGAGGTGAAAGAGGTGAGAGAACTGACAGTGACCTTTCTCCCCGCCCCAACCCTAGCGAAGGTATCGGAGCTTGGCATGGGAGCGCCCGGCGGCCTCCGCACCAACTTCACCACCCGCCAGTTGACCGAGCTGGAGAAGGAGTTCCATTTCAACAAGTACCTAAGCCGCGCCCGAAGGGTGGAGATCGCCGCCAGCCTGGAGCTCAATGAAACGCAAGTCAAGATTTGGTTCCAGAACCGGCGCATGAAGCAGAAGAAGCGTGAGCGGGAGGGAGGCCGGGTGCCCCCAGTCCCACCAGGCTGCTCCAAGGAGGCGGCAGGAGATGCCTCAGACCAGTCAACATGCACCTCCCCTGAAGCCTCACCTAGCTCCATCACTTCCTGAACTGAACTTTATTACCTGCAAGGCTTCCAAGCACTGGAGCACCCCAGTCAGCCCTCTCCTAAGCTCTCCCCAACTTGGGTCCCTGGCTTCACTGGCCTGGTGATCCTTTCCAAAGCTGAAACACTGATTTAGAGCTGGGGGGTGGGGTGGGTGCAGAAACAGTTTTCTCAGATCTGGGTGGGCAACTGATTGCTGGGGACATTACAGGACCTCAAGGCCTGGGAGGCAGGAAACTGTCAAATGTGGAAGGAAGGCCTTTCATGTGGGGATCAGCTCACCCTCAACACAGGGGTGGGGGTGGGAGCCAGCCCAATCCTCCTGGATTTTCTTTTCTATTCAAACTTCAGTGTATTCAGCCCAGTGCCTTTGAGCTTCAAGGATTCTCTCCATGAACTCTTACCCTAATTCCCTCTTCTAGGCCCAGGACAGAGAGAAGGCCTTGAATGCTCTTGTGTGGGAGATTTGGGGTGATGGCAATATTACCATTCCTTAATCCAGTCACCACAGACCTTATACAATAGCACCAGCTGCCTTGTGACAAACCAAAAAGCTCCCCATCTAACCCTATTAACTCTCTCCTGACACATTTGTATTGCACTAATGCAGCCTCCAGAGGTGGTTTTCTGAGACCTGCCTCCTCTCACCAGTGACCTCATCAGTAAGTCACCAAAGTGTTCTAGAGACTTCTGGAACACTGTGCAAAGCCTGCTCCCACCAAACCTCAACCAGGAAGGTGTAGGCACAGCCCCCCCCCACTAGCTCCTCCCCTATTTATTGCCTCCTGGAAAACCCAGGACCCTCTTATCTCCACCCCACCCCTGGGGACAGCCCAGGGAAGCACAGGTACAGTGAGGACTCTCAACCACAGGTTCTCTGTACCTTGAAGACGGTGGAGTCCCCATCCAAGTTTCTGAAAACCTGAGCTCCAAGCAAGCCAGGTTCTCTCTGTACCTCCAACTACCTCATTTCAATAAAGTCTGTGTTTTCCCCCTTTTCCCAGCTGTCTTTGCTCCTCTATCTAGGGGTAGAGGAGGCCTCATGCTCCATAAGCCCTGGGGAATCGGTGAGGAAAGAGTGGTTTCTGGCTGGTTGGGCTGGAAAGAGCTGAGCTATAAGATTCAGCTAAATAAAGAGAAAGACTGTGTATGGGCCTAAGCAGAATTGGGCCCCAGGAACCCAGGCCTGACAAGGGTCAGTCCACTGGTCTTTGGGAGAACACAGAAAGGCATGGAGGAAGAAGACCAGGGGAATAAAACAGTTCCCAGAGGGTCTTGAAAAGAAGACAGGGAAAGAAGAAAAACATCTGTTTGGAGAGCACAGAAAGCGGGTATAAAAAGTGTAAGTGTGGAGGAAGGCGAATCAAACTACCCCTTTCTTTCCCCCTCAACTCCTTCCTTCCTGCCCAGAGCAAGGCCTGGCATAGACCCATGGGTCACTGACAAACCCCAGATTGGCATACAGGTTAAACCCACCCCCACCCCAACCCAACCCGGTACCCTTCCTCACAGTGATTCTGCGGGGATGTCTGGCCCCAGTGGCTTTGGCCCAAGCCTGCCGGCCCCCAAAATGTCTTTCAGCCTGGGCTCAAGGTGAACGGAACACCCTCGGTCTCCAACAGCTGGACTGCAGGAAGGAGGTGGCTGTGAAATGGCGGGGGTGGGGCGGTTGGGAGAGGGAGACCAGGTGATAGCCCGAAGTGGGGCAGGGGCGGAGGCGTTGAGGGTGGGGAAGAGTAGGAAGTCTTGGGACGGTCCGGGGCTTGCGGATGGCCTGAGGCTACGGAGGTGAACCGGCATCCCGCGCTGACCTTTTTACCTCAAAGAACCTTTGGGCTTTCCAAACAAGCTAAAGGCGCGCCCCCGGGGGCCCCTATTGTCTCTGGGCGGGTCCCACGGGCAAACCTTTGGTCAGCGGAGAGGCGGGGGGCGGGACTCAGGAAGTTCCGAGGCCGCTCAACAAACCTCCAGCGCTCACTCGCTCCTCGGTGCCGTCGAGAAGACGCGGACCTTAGGCTTCCGCCGGGGTTTACCTCAAAAGCCCACGTGCCCCGTGGGTAGGACAGTCTAAGGGGAGAGGGGCAGCGGCGACCAAGGTGAGGTGTCTTATCCACACTCTCACTTCTTTAATTCGTGACCTTTCAAAGAAAGAGAGGCAGCCGGAAAGCGCTAGGAATCTACATAAGAAACGCTGAGCGTTTGCTTCCTAAGGAAACTGGTGCCATTATAGGAGGGGCAGCAGTTATCAATAATTGCACAGCCCAGCTGGAGAGGAAGAGAAGTGGGTTGAAAGCCTCTAACTTTCCCAGAGGCTGATGTCTTGCCCTCAGTCTTGAAAAAAATCTATTAACTGCTTTTCTGCATTTATTGAAATTGCCACCAACCTTAGCTTCCCCCAAGGGGTCACCTTGACAGAGAGGACAGAGTGTCTGTGGACATTCCTCTTGCTTGGAGCCATTAAGTGCGAGCCAGTAAAGCTTTCTGGTTGGGGTACTTGTGGATCTTCCAAAATTTGGACAAGTGAGAAGGAGAAGCAGGGAGAAGCAGTGGTTAGAGAGAAGCCCACCGCAAGATGGAGGATCTGGGTTTCAGACTGGGGCTGACTGGTGGGGTGGGAGAAGTGCAGAGGGATAGCAGGAAAAGGGGAATACTGGCTGGTTTGTTTGTTTGTTTGTTTTCCCCAGTAAAAGAAACTATCAGATTCTCCCAGGGAAGGATCAGGGGCAAATCAATTCTCTGTTAACACAGGGGCAGACTCAATCTATGATGAATCTGAGCCTTCCATCTTCTTAGATGCAGAGATCTTGACCCCTTCCCCACTTTGCACTTCTCTGTTGTGTCCCACTTCCAACCTGAGGCTTCAGGCAGATCTACACAGAAAACATTTTATTTGGAGAAAAAAAATGATTACCATATGTTTTCTTAGTACAAATGACAAAGGAGAGGATGGTAAGCAAACAAAAACACGTTTTGCTCCCATTGAATTCAATTGACGATTTTCCTTGTTAAACTTTCCAGAATAGAAGCCAGTCTGCTTCACTCATAGGGTCCTCAAAGCTTTCAAGATTGCTGTTTTTTTTTTTTTTCCACAGCTCTGGGAAAGGGAGGGATTATATTTGACAGGAGGTCTGAAAGTATGTTTTTGGCAAAATGTGAAAGGATTCTACCCCCACCCCACCCCACCCCCATTTCCATTTTCCACATCTGCAAAAATATCTCCAGTTTGGGGCGGCTCCTGTGGCTCAACGAGTTGGGCGCCGGCCCCATATACCGAAGGTGGCAGGTTCAAGCCCGGCCTCGGCTGAACTGCAAAACAAAAAAATAGCCGGGTGCTGTGTCAGGCGCCTGTAGTCCCAGCTACTAGGGAGGCTGGGGCAAGAGAATCGCTTAAGCCCAAGAGCTGGAGGTTGCTGTGAGCAGTGTGACGCCACGGAACTCTACCCAGGGCGATAAAGTGAGACCCTGTCTCTACAAAAATAAATAAATAAATAAATAAATAAAAATATCTCCAGTTTGAAAATAAAAAACTTGAGGGTTTTTTTTTTTTTTTTTGGTCTTGATTTTTCACAGGAGAAGTCACAAGGGTGGTTGAAAGTTTGTCAAGGTTTTCAAGGAGAGCCCCACCAACCCTGTAGACCAGTTGAGGGGGGCAGTCAAACCTCTGTGCCATCTGTTTTTCAGCCCAAGTGTGAACTTACCCTCTTTCCTTTGCCTTTTTCCTCAGCGTTTGTTCTCCCAACGTGAGAGCCTTTGATCTCTTGGACAAGAGAAAAAGAAAAAGAGGGTTTAAAATCCTAAAGAGTTCTTCAGACTTTTTTTTTTTTTTTTTGAGACAGATCCTCAAGCTGTCACCCTGGATAGAGTGCTATGGCATCACAGCTCACAGCAACCTCCAATTCCTGGGCTTAAGCAAGTCTCTTGCCTCCTCCTCCAGAGTAGCTGGGACTAGGCGCCCACCACAACAACCGGCCGTTTTTGTTTTTTTTTGGTTGCAGACGGCATTGTTGATGAGGCGGGCCCAGGCTGGATTCGAACCCTCCAGCTCAGGTGTACGTGGCTGGCGCCTTAGCCTGTTGAGCCACAGGCGCCAAGCCGAGTTCTTCAGACTTTTAACGTGCATTTCTTTGTTGTGAATATGCCTGTGCCAACACTGTGGGCTACTGAGGAGTTGGTGGGAAGGGGATTGGAAGAGGGTGTGGATAGG
>CAUYON010183909.1:0-33033 GCA_963573935.1 Arctocebus calabarensis | reverse complement strand
TATATAGTGATCAAGAAAATGCCATGAAGGCTATCTGTAACAGTACGATCAAAACATTTCTGAATGTATATGAATCGTGCCCTATGATTGCACCAATGTACAGAATTATGATTCAATAAAATTATAAAAAAAAAAAATAATTCATCATGATCAAGTAGGTTTCATCCCAGGGATGCAGATGCAAGGCTGGTTTAACATATGCAAATCCATAAACATAATTCACCATATCAACACAAGCAAAAACAAAGACCATACGATCCTCTCAATAGATGCAGAAAAAGCATTTGACAAAATTCAACATCCTTTTCTAATTAGAACTTTGAAGAATACTGGCACTGGCAGCACATTTCTCAAACCGATTGAAGCTATCTATGACAAAGTCACAGCTCAAATTAAACTGAATGAAGTAAAGCTGAAAGCTTTTCCATTCAGAATTTGAACAAGATAAGGTTATCCTCTATCACCACTACTATTCAACATAGTGCTGGGAAGTTCTAGCCAATAAAATCACACAAGAGAAGGAAATAAAGGGGCAGAGGAAGTGAAACTCTCCCTCTTTGAGATGATATGGTCTTATACTTAGAGAACCCCAAAGACTCAACCATAAGACTTCTGGAAGTGATAAAAAAAAAATACAGTAATGTCTCAAGATATAAAATCAATGTCCACAAATCAGTAGCCTTTGTATATGCCAATAACAGCCAAGATGAGAAGCCAATCGAGGACACAACTCCCTTCTCAATAGCTTCCAAGAAAATGAAATACCTACGAATATACCTCACAAAAGAGGTAAAGGACCTTTATAAAGAAAACTATGAAACCCTAAGAAAAGAAATAGCAGAAGATATTAACAAATGGAAGAACATACCATGCTCATGGCTGGGAATAAACAGCATTGTTAAAATGTCCAAAGCAATCTACAGATTCAATGCCATCTCTATTAAAATACCAACATTATACTTTCAAGACATGGAGAAAATAATTCTTCGTTTTGTATGGAACCAGAAAAAACCCCACATAGCCAAGGCAATTCTTAGTAATGAAAACAAAGCTGGAGGAATCAGTCTATCAGACTTTAGGGTGTACTACAAGGCCATAGTGATTAAAAAAAAAAAAAAAGCATGATATTGGCACAAAAATAGAGACATAGACATCTGGAAATGAATAGAAAAATCAGGAGATGAAACTAACATTTTACAGCCACCTAATCTTTGATAAACCAAACAAGAATATACACTGGGGAAAAGAATCCCCATTCAATAAATGGTGCTGGGAGAACTGGATATCCACATGGATCCACACCTTTCTCCACTCACAAAAATTGATTCGAGATGGATAAAAGACCTAAATCTAAGATATAAAACAATAAAAATCCATGAAGAAAGTGTGGGGAAAACACTAGAAGCTATTGGCCTGGGGAAAGACTTTATGAGGAAGACTTCTGTGGCAAATGAGACAAAAACAAAGATAAACAAATGGGACTTATGAAACAGAAAAGCTTCTGTTCAACTAAGGAGACAACAACCAAAGCAAATAGACAACCTACACAATGGGAAAGGATATTTGCATATTTTGAATCAGACAAAAGCTTGATAACTAGGGAACTCAAATTAATCACATAAAAAGAGCCAACAATCCCTTATGTCACTGAATAAGAGACGTCTATAGAACCTTCTCTAAAGAAGACAGACGAATGGCTAACAAACATATGAAAAAATGCTCATCATCCCTAATTATTAGAGAAATGCAAATCAAAACCACCCTGAGATACCATCTAACCCCAGTGAGAATGGTCCACATCACAAAATCTCAAAGCTGCAGATGCTGGCATGGATGTGGAGAGAAGGGAACACTTTCACACTGTTGATGGGACTGCAAACTAATACAACGTTTTTAGAAGGAAGTATGGAGAACTCTCCAAGAACTCAAACTAGACCTCCCATTTGATCCTGCAATCCCATTACTGGGCATCTATCCAGAAAAAAAAAAAAATTCTTTTACCATAAGAATTTATCTCAGCTCAATTTACACTAGACTGTTTATCGCAGCTCAATTTACAATAACAAAAAATGTGGAAACAACCTAAATGCCCACCAACCTAGGAATGGATTACAAGCTGTGGTATATGTACACCATGGAATACTATTTAGCCACTAAAAAGATGGAGACTTAGATCTTTTGTATTAACCTGGATGGAAATGGAACATATTATTCTTAGTAAAGGATCACAAGAATGGAGAGGCAAGAATCCTATGTACTGAATTCTGATATGAGGACAATTAATGACCTAGTACTTGGTGAGGGGTGGGGGAAAGAGAGAGCAGAGAGAGGGAAGAGGGAGGGGGTGGGGGGGTTTCAGTGCGTAGCACACCTTTTGGTAGAGGGACACAGTTATAAAACGGTCTTTATCTAACAAATACAATCATTGTAAAACCTGGTTCTTTATACCCTCAATGAATTTTCAACAATAAAAAATAAATAAATAATAAAATAAAATAAATTAAAAAACAGGCAAAATCTATGATGAGCCATAATAGTGTTTGTCTGAGTAGGAGCTGGAGAAATTCACAACTACTTGACGGAAGTGGGTGTCTTAGTCTTGCTGTAACCTCATTCCCATGGCAGTAACAAACCGATGGAGGACAGAGGGAAAAGGAAAAGAGAAACCAGCCTAAGGATTAAAATGAGTTGATGTTGGCCAAGTACAGTGGCTCATGCCTTTAGCACTTTGGGAAGCAGAAGGGAGAGGATCATATAAGCCCAGGATTTTGAGACCAGCCTGGATAAGCTGGAAAACTGGAAATAACCTTAGGTTTAACAATAGTCACCCTTACCCTTTTCTCAGTAAAAAACTGAGGTACTCATGAAGTGATCCTACACAGGTCTTCTGTCCTGGTTGAGTTGGGACCAGAGCCAATATCTCCTGACTAGGACCATTTTTGCACTATGATGCCATGTAATATATTAACATTTACCACTAGTTTCCTAAGTTACAGAGCATAGCTTGAGGTTACCAGGTAAGCCCTCTATATCTTTGTAGCATGCCGTGGAGTTATTATTTACTTATACTTTCGGTGATTATAATATTATCGGATACTGGAAATACAATCATAAAGAAAGCATTAAGAGGGAAAAGTATGTGTTCTAGGTCTAATAATTAAGCTCACACCATGAAAGGCATGGCACCAACCAGGAAGGAGATTATCAGTGCTGGCAAATGTGTGGGAAAGGAGAACAAGGCTGCTGGGCAGCAAGATGAAGAATGCCACACCAAAGAGCTTACAATGACGAATGTTTATCCCAAGAACACTGGGTAGTCAATGGACATTTTTAAAAACAGGACAGTAACAGTATCAGATTTGACTCTTAGGATCAAGACTCTGATGCTAAAAATGAGGGAAGGTCGTCAGAGACAGACCCAACAATGCGGCATGAAGGAGCCAGGGCCTGTGCAGAGGTAGCAGCAGGTAGACAGACAGGATCTGCTAGTGAGATAGCTGAGGAGGAATCATCAGAATCTGGGGACCAGATGGAAAGAAAACATGTAAACAAAAACTTGATCAAAGCCAGCTGAGTTAACAGGCCAGGGAAGGCAAGGGTGGAGGCATGCCAGGTCTGAGGTGCCTAAAAGAAACTTGGGGGTGGATGGGAGTGGAGAGGGCCTGCAGCCAGGGTAGGCACCAACGAGGTCACCCAGTACCTAAGAAGGGCATGTAGAAGAAGTAAAATGGCCCAAGGCAGAAGCCTGAGGATCTATGATGAAGCAGCCTGCAAAGGAGGAGTGAGCACAGAGCAGAGAACAGTGAGCACACGAGGCCCAGGAGGAAGAATGCTGTCCTTGACGGGAGGGAGGCAGGGGCTGGCCTATGTAGCAGCTGGGAAAGGTGACCATTTCTGCACACTGGCAGTAAGGAAGCCATGTCATTCTGGGATGGAAGGAGAGTGAATGAAGGCCACAGGTTAACTCTTTCCAATCACTTTCACATTAAAAAAGGGAAGTACCCAATTTTTTCTAACTTTACATGGAATTTTACTAACCCAAGTACTTGTTTATTCCACTTGCCAGCTGAAAAGCTTCCTTTATTATAACAGAAAAATAAATTTACCACTGCATTTGCTCAGAAAGGTAAGAAGTACTGGATGATAAGTAGCAATTCATCCCTATATCACGTTTTCTGGAAGATTTGCACTGAACAGGCTGACCAGAGCAGGGCCACCTAGCCTGGCTGCTGACTAACTCCCCTGCAGCAAACTCCCCTAAAAGATAAGGACAAATCAAGTGTGGGCATGTACATTCCAACAGCCTTCTCTAGGCAATAGAATCCAAAGTGGAAAAGCTATAACCTTTCTGAATGTAAAAATGAGCTGAAAAAATTTAGAAAACTAGATTGGTGGAAGATTAAAATGACATATGACAAAGGACTAAATTTCTCAGCATGGACAAATGCCAGTATGATTTTGAATTAAGCTGGAGGGTAAAACTGACCATTTGTTGAGTAAGGCAAAGAAAACGTTTCCTTGCCGATATCAATACTTTTCTTAGGGACAAGAACAGTGTTTTCAACATATAGATAATTTTTACCATTAACAACATCCCAATTTAACCCTTAAGTCAGTGATTTTCAATCACTGTGCCATGAGAGGATCTTAGGAGTGCTACAAAAATTTTTAAAAAATCATTAATTATATTATTTTTGAAAGAAGTTCAAAGCACAGTAGGTATATTCTTTTTTTTTTTGAACAACATAATTTAAGTTGTTGTTAAGTCCTCAAGAAATTTGTACCAGAATGTTTACTGCAGCAAATGTTATTTACAATTGCCAAGACATGGAAACAAGCCAAGTGCCCATCAACCCATGAATTGATTAACAAACTTTCGATATCTGTATACCATGGATAAAACTAGAAACAAGTTTAAGATAAAATTGTATTCAGCCATAAGAAAATATGGAGACTTTGCATCTTTTGTGTTTACCTAGATGGAGCTGAAACGCATTCTTAGCAAAGTACCTCAAGAATGGGAAAAAAAGTGCCCAATGTACTCAATACTAATATGAAACCAATATATTAACAACTATATGACCATATGAATGAAAAACACAAGTACAGTCTATCGAGGGGGAAGGAGGAAGGGCGATCGGCAGGATCTCACCTGATGTGCACAATGTGAGGGTGTTCAGCATATTCCCTGAGTGAAGAGCTCAACTATAACTTGAACTTTACCTTAGAAATGAAAACAGTATAACCTAAACTTTTGTACCCTCATGGTAATCTGAATTTTTTTTTTTTTTTTGTAGAGACAGTATCTCATTTTATCGCCCTCGGTAGAGTGCCTTGGCGTCACAACAGCTCACGGCAACCTCCAGTTCCTGGGCTTAGGCAATTCTCTTGTCCCAGGTAGCTGGGACGACAGGCGCCCGTCACAACATCTGGCTATTTTTTTGTTGCAGTTCGGCCAGGGCTGGGTTTAAACTCGCCACCTTTGGTATGTGGGGTCAGTACCCTACTCACTGAGCCAGTGGTGCCACTCTTAATCTGAATTTTTTTAAAAAAGGGGGAAGGAATCCAAAAGTATTATTTAATTTTATGGTATCACCAAATCTCATTTCATAGATTTTCATGTATAAAAATTCACAAAAAATGATTTATTTCTAGAGATGAAGATATAAATGGAAGAGGCAGAAGCACCAGAGGTCTCACAAGTATATTACTGAATTTGGTATTAAGTATCCCTTCCTCTGTCTCTTAGGTCCCATTGTTCTTATTCTTATTTTGGGATCTTGCTATGTTGCCCAGGTTGGTCTTGAACTGCTGGCCTTAAGTAATCCTCCTGCCTCAGAGTCCCAAAATGCTGGGGTTGGAGACATGCGTCATTATACCTGCTATACAATTTGATTATTATTATTATTTTTAATACAATTATGAAATAACATCATGAAAGCCAAATACAAACTCTTTATTCTTGTTAATTCACACTTAAAATGATCACTAAAATTTATATATGTTGAGGGATGAAATCATAGCTATAACAGTGTACCTAATATCATATAGTCTATTTCCTGCCTTGAATCAGCCCAGAGTGTTCATGCCAATTCTTCTGGCCCATGACTACAAAGAACCACATTAAATATCACTGCTGTGCTGAAATGTGGGTAAGAATATTTTCAAAAAAAAAGAAAGCTTAAACACTATTATTGGCTTTCTGTTTTTATCAGCCAAAGGGAAGTTGGAGATAACCCCGAGTCAGCTCCCTTGACCCTGGAGGAAAGGGGAAGAAAGAAAAGGAACTGAAGTAAACCTCTCTGGCCAGATCAGAACTGACCCATAGTGAGCAGGTCATAGCAGCATCCCTTCAATTGAAAGAAAGGGTGGGAGATAAAACTACAAACAAGTTTAAGACAAAATTTTAAATGATGTTTTAAAGACTTTGAACTACAAAAGTAACAACCCTTCTTTAATCTTGCCATTCTTATTTCTTAAATCTAAACAAATTGTTTTTTAATATTTGTCATATTATATAAAAAGTCTCTTGGGCAGCGCCTGTGGCTCAGTGAGTTGGGCGCCAGCCCCATATACTGAAGGTGGCTGATTCAAACCCAGCCCTGGCCAAATCGCAACAAAAAAAATAGCCGGGCGTTGTGGTGGGCACCTGTAGTCCCAGCTACTTGGGAGGCTGAGGCAAGAGGATCACTTAAGCCCAGGAGTTGGAGGTTGCTGTGAGCTGTGTGATGCCACAGCACTCTACCAAGAGCCATAAAGTGAGACTCTGTCTCTAAAAAAAAAAAAAATCCTCACAGAAACTAAAAATTATAAAGGAACAAAATGTTGTCTAAAATTGGCCAAATTAAATAAACAGCTCACCGCATACCTGTCTTTCCTAGGTTTAAATATACAATATTAAGAGACATAGATTAAATCATACGTATTTCCCTAACAATCGTTTTTCAATTTTTTTTTTTTTTTGAGGCAAAGTCTCACTATGTCACCCTTGGTAGAGAGCTGTGGCGTTACAGCTCACAGCAACTTCAAACTCTTGGCTGAAGTGATTCTCTTGCCTCAGCCTTCCGAGTAGCTGGGACAATAGGTGCCTGCCACAATGACCAGCTATTTTTAGAGACAGGGTCTTGCTCTGGCTCAGGCTGCTCTCGAACCTATGAGCTCAGGCAATCCACCGACCTTGGCCTCCCAAGTACTGGGATTACGGGGCATTAGCCCCCATGCCCAGCTTGTTTTTCAATTAAATAAAGGGAATCTTATTTTATTAACTGATTTGCTTTGGTAGAAACGATCACTCTACCATGCTCTACCAAGTTAGTCTTTAATTATGAGAAAATACTACACTGAGGAAATTAAATTTTTTTAGATACACACAATCTATGCAGAATTCTGTGTTCTTCCTGTTCACACTACACTGCTGTTTCCATATAGAAACTGCTGACCTGGACATTCCTTCTTCCTCTCCAGGACCAGGACTCCACCTCCAGGGTTCTCCAGGAGGCAGCAGGAGACCAGATAGGTAGGGGGCCAGATTTCTGGCTGAAGGCCCTCACAAGGATAAGAGGACCCCACTCCACAGCTGCACTGTAAGGGTGCCACAGGAACTGCTCTTGTGATCAACTTGATGAACAGGTGGCAAGTGGTCTCAGGCAAGGGTGCCCCCTGTGGTCTCCTGTTTCCTTGTCAGGAGCACAGAAACACTGGTCTAAGGTTCACATGGTAAACAGGGAGTGTTAGATAATTGCAAAACTTCATCTCCCTATCCCAATTATCCACTGAAAAGTTCAAACTTATGGCCCGCCCCCAACGGCCCTTTGCGCCAGAACAGTAACTCCTTATTGGCTATTCTACCATCCCATCACCTCCCCTAACTGAACCTATATAAGGCACCCTTGTCTTTTCTCTCTTTGCCCCTTTCTCCCCATATCTATCTACCTCTCTCTCCTCTCTCCCACTTCTCTTTCCGTCTCTCTCTCTCTCTATACCCTCTCCTCCTTAATGCTGCTCTGCAGCATCCCCTGCCAACAAAGACCTTTCATATAAGCCTTGGTGTTCTGTGAGGTTTATGGTGGTCCAGTGCCCCCCTTTCAGGGAGGGTTCGGTGGTGTTGGAGGTTACAAAACAAAGCCTTCCAGTGTGTTCGCTGACAATCACACTCAAGGATGATGAACAACTCTTCACTTTGAAAAACCACCTCACTGGAAAAACCAGTCTCATCATTAAATTTCTTACTTCATGGCATACATATAAGGATGGCATTCACTACCATTTCACATTTATGTCCCTTTTCTTTAATTGTGAAAACAACATTTGGTTTTGACAACTTTCTCCTTTTATAAAAAGTGTACCACCCTCTTTTCCAATGATAATCTTTGTTAACTGTTTCCTACAATTGACTTTATATTATAATATTTACTAATATTTCCAAACTGTAATATGATGTGAAGAAAGCTCACAAGTCCTTAGAGTTGCTCAGGAATGTTATCCTGAGAATTTCATCATAGGTAATAATCAGAACATGGAATCAGTATATGATTTCAATTTCTTCTGAAATTGTGTGTATAAAATATTCTTCAAGGAGTATTCTCCTTTACATATCCTAAGAATAATATTTTATTATCTTTGGCTTTGTTTGTTTCTTCTGATTATCTAAAACGTACTTCAATGATCCAATGTTACAGATGTTATTGCTATAGTTTTAATGTGTCCCCCAAGGTTCACAAGCAACGGTGTTGAGAAGTGAGAAGCTGAAGAGGTGATTAGGCCCTGAGGCTCTGTCCTTAGGAATAATTCATGTCATTACCGTGGGACTGGGTTCCAGATAAAAGGAAGAGTTTGCCCCCCTTCTCTGCTCTCTTTCATCTTGCCAGCACCTTGACATTGGACTTCCCAGCCTCTAGAACTATGAAAATACGTTTTTCTTAATCAATTATCCAGTGGGTAGTATTTTGCTGTAGCACCAGAAGATGGGAAAAACACCTATTAAAAGATCATTAAGTCTAAATTACTGCTTCATTTCCTTCTAAAGAACAAAGCGTTAGTATTAAATTACTTAAATAAGTAAGTAAGGGTAAATTAATTATAATGTTATGATGAAGTCAGATAGTTCTGTCTAGGATGAACACCTACTTCCTACTTAAAAAATGTTGAATAAATGAAAGAATTCACTTAATATTTGTCAAAAAAAGTAAAAAACCAAGAAACCATCAGCCAAAATATTATAGCCATTTTCCATGAAAAAATAAAAAGAAAGCACCAATTTACTGTATTATTATAGTGAGCTAAAAAGTACTGGTTAGAAAACCATCTATCCCTATTCTTTAAGCAGCAATGCTTCTAGGGTGCTTGCTTTATACTTGTCAAGGTGTACATCTATATGTTCTGTACTTTCTTTTTTCTGTTATATTTCAACACAAAATAATAATTCAATATAAGCAAATATTCACATAGTACAAGTACTTCTAAACCAAAATTCTGTTCCATCCTGATTTTCCAAAGGTTTAAATTATACTTTTATTTTTCACTGTTTGAATTTATTGTATACTAAATAAACTGCCTTTTTTTGAACTTCAGTAATCTAAAGAAATCTTTCAATTATAATTTTACACAAGCAGAAAAAAATATTTAAAATTCAGCAGAAAAAAACATTTTAGCCTAGAAACTAGATAGAGGATGCAGGCATGTGTCCATGTACCTGTGAAACTTGCTTCTATAACCTGTCCAGCATAAGATCCTTCACTGTCCAAACCTGTCCCTATTTTCTATCTTTGCTCACCATTCACCGACTCCACTAAAAGAGAAGTTCCATGTCTGCAGAGCTCAGATCTTGCTCATGCTGAGCATGTCTGCAGAGTTCAATACCAGGCCTGGCATAAAGCAGGCTTCCAGTGATCATTTGGGTGAATAAATGAATGCCGACCTACCCCATTCGGTACTTGTGACCCTACAATCCCGTCTCCAATATAAGATTTAAACACCAGTACAGCAATAGTGTAGGAAAAGAACATTATTTCATGTAGCTAAAATAAACATGGAAATATAGAGATACAGACAATTGTCCTCTGCATAAGTGATACACATGAGAATGTCACAGAAAAAGACACTGAGACTATTACCTGGTTGCTTATCCTCTACATATAATCTAAAAGAAAATCAATAGTTTTTTTAATCAGCTAATGCAAGTGACCTTAAATTTTAAAAAGTCCTTTGTTTAAGAAGAGTGAGCTGCTGGGCATAGTGGCTCACGCCTATGATCCTAGCACTCTGGGAAGCTGAGGTGGGTGGACGGCCTGAGCTCACAAGTTCAAGATCAGCCTGAACAAAAGCAAGATCCTGTCTCTACTAAAAATAGAAAAACTGAGACAAGAGGATTGCATGAGCCCAAGAGTTGGAGGTTGCTGTGAGCTCCAACTATGATGCCATGGCATTCTACCCTGGGAGACAGCTTGAGACTCTGTGAAAGGAAAGGAAAGACGGGGGGGGGGGGTGGGGGGTGGGGGGTGGGGGGGCAGAAGAAGGGAGGGAGGAAGGGTAAGTAGCTAAAATTTTTCACCTTAAAAGAATAGAGGCCCCATCTTCTTTTAACAAATCATCTACAACTCTATGGACTAGGGTATAGAGAGCAGAAGGCATGCCATGCTTGTGGGGTGACCTCAAGGACAGACCACGAGAGGGCTGTAAGTGCACCCAGTACTGAGCACCTAGCAAGAGGAGAGACTCCCGCAGGAACTGTACCTGCGCTGTCCGCACCGTCTCTGGAAAATTTCCCATCTGGCACTCCAGAAATCCAAGGGAAATTTTAAAAGTATCAGGAGATTTTTTCTGTACCCCGAGTTAGAGGCTATTATTCTTTGGAGGAAAAAATATCCCCAAAACTTACCAAACAACTACAAAATCTTTAAGAGGACAATATTTAATAACATCTGGCATTGAAAAAGTCGATAATGTAATTTTGTAAGTCACAGAAGGAAGAAAAAGAAATAATTATCCTCAACACAATATGATATTAAGAAATTAAAATTTTAAAATGTACAAGATTTTTTTCTTAATGGGCAAAACAAAAAACAAGAAGTTCAAAATTATTTACTTTAAACAGATGTTCTAATACTGGTGCATGGTTAAGTCACCTGACTAGAGCTTGGCATTTGGATAGCATTGTGTGAATTTATTTATTTATGCATTTTTTTGTTTTTTTGAGATAGAGTCTCACTTTGTCGCCCTCAGTGTATGGAAATTAGCAATCAGTGCCGGGGCATCACAGCTCACAGGGACCTCCAACTCCTGAGCTTTGGCGATTCTTTTGCCTCAGCCTCCTGAGTAGCTGGGACCACAACACCCGGCTATTTTTTTGTTGTAGTTGGGCTGGGGCTGGGTTTGAGCCTCAGTGTATGGGGCTGGCGCCAATCAGTCCACATCTAGGTTGGGCTAGGGTGTGCTGTCCACTCACTGGATAGGGAGGCAACTCATGGGCTGTTTAGTGGTGAAAACCCAAAGCAAGATTTCCCAGACAGCAGCACCAAAACACTGTTAGCAGAGGTGGGGAAAAGGCACTAACAGAAGTTATAGAATTTTGCAGCCTATAAAGTTTCATCCAAACATGACCTAGCAGCAAAAGGTAAGAAACAAAAACAAGACAAAAACAAATCCCAACACAAAAGCTATTACTAACAGTGATACTCATAGTGAAGTTCATTCTTTGTTTCTCGTAATACTCATCTAAATTCAGTATGACATTTTTATTACTTTTGAAACACATGCCCACAAACAGAAAATCTATGGCACCTGTGCCTCCACAGGCACAGCACAGTCTATCTCAAAGTTGTACACACTGGCACGCATGTGCACACGCAAACACACACACATAAACATACACACCCACGCACAGGCACACATGTACACAAAGAGGCACAAACACGCACACACACACACGTGTACACACAGGAATGCACATGCCCACACACACACTCAGTGTGAACGCTCAATAGAGTCAACTGAAATCAGAAAGTTTAGGAAAAGAAACTTTAGAGAAAATTCTGCTTTGGACAACCATAAGGTTACCAAACTTCATTGGTTTTGTTTGTATTTTCATGTTTCTCCTATGATCTTTTTCTTTAAGGTTAGAGGGATCTTTTAGAAATAAAAACTTCATAGTAAAAAACCCTTAATGTGAAGCCTATCAGTTGTCTTGTTACTTTTTCTTTTTTTTTTCTCCCCTGAATAATACAAGTTTTTTCCATTTTAGTTTTAAAAACTATGGTATCAAACATATTATGACAATATTTGCCACACTGTTACTAAACAGAGGTCCTACAAGGGAGGTAGGGCACAACCACTCTGTGTTTGGTCTACAGGACTCAGTACCACATGGGCTCCTACTTTTAGTGCCCACCCAGACCTACCTGACAAATAAGCAGGCCACAACAATGGGCACCAAGTCAGCGGCCCAGCTTGAACTCAGCTGTCCCTCCCTATCTTGTGCTAGAAAATTTGGCCTTTGTGTATGAAACTTGCACTTTTCTTGCTCTTTAAAAGCTTCTCTTTAAAACCCACTGGCCATGCCCTCTCACATCTCCTATCTCTAAAGAAAACAGGACCTAACTGGAAAAGTCACTGTGAGGATTATGAATTAATCAACAGGCAAGATGCTTTGACTATTACTTAGTAAACAGTGACCACCATCATCCAGGTAAATAGCAAAGCAGTGCTAGAAAATTGCTTCCCCTCAAAAAAGAAGGAAAATAATAATGTTTCCTAAAGAGAAATTTAGAAAATATATTCCCCTTGCTTATAGTCATCCATTTCTCTATTCCACAGCCTCTATCTACCTAGTTTTTTAGAGACAGCCTCATTGTCATCCTAGCTAGAATGCAGTGGTGTCATTATGTCACTGCATCCTCAACTCCTGGGTTCAGATTATTCTCCTGCCTATGGTTCCATCTACTCAAGAGGCTGAGGCAGGAGAATAATCTGAACCCAGGAGTTGAGGCTGAGACACAGACCTACATTTTGAAAGACTATTTTTTTAAAAGGCCACATTTATAATACTTTTTCTCATTTTGCTGATTCCTTACTCTCTTGTCTTCAATTTTAACCCTAATTTACTTCAGCCCCAGTGGTTCTCAACTTTCCTAATGCTACGATCCTTTAATACAGTTCTTCATGTTGTAGTGACCCCCAATAAAATTATTTTCATTGCTACTTCATAAATGTAATTTTGCTACTATTATTAATCGTAAAGTAAATATCTGATATGCAAGATGTACTTTCATTGTTACAAAGGGGTCGCAACCCACAGGTTGAGAACTGCTGCTTCAGCTCAAACAGATCAACTAATGAAGGTCTGTATAGACTAATGAAAAAGAACACGAACTTAAGAGAGTTCAAGTCTGAGCTGACTCACTGACAGCACATAATCAACTTACACGTTCTTCATATAGAAAATAAGGAAAGTAAATTTTATTTTAGAGGATTATTTTGCTTTCTAAGTGATTTAAATGTATTAAGACTACAGTACTGCACCTGCAGACAGTTAACCTTCAAATGTAATATCCATCTCAGGATGAAAATAATATCAAAAAGGGAAGAAGACAGATGCTTCCCCTTCCCCCAAAAAATTTCTTAGGAATTTATGGCCCAATCCAAAGTTTACCCATGTTTTGCTGCTACCGTGAAGATATTTACAATTCGTCACAACTAAGATGTCAACAAAATTCAGGATACACTACTAAACACACAAAGTCCAATTTGAACTATTTGGCTATTCCTCAATGGTAATATCAAGAGGAAACTGGTAAAACAGTAAAAATAATTATTTGCATATGGCAGAAAAGTGGCAGGGTTATAACAGAAGCCTGGTTCTCGCCTAGTCTTTTCCTTCTACTGGCTGAATAAGCAAGTCATTTACCTCTTTGAAGCCATGCTCTCAATTCCCCCAAAAAGGTCAAGGAGTTCAAGATTAAGGCTCTGGCAGATTCAAAGTCTAGAATATTTCTAGGAGCCCTTAATTAAAGAATTAGCATTCTGCCATCTCATAAGGGAAAAGGAAACAGGGTGCTGCAATACCAGAACAGGACATAAATGGCATCTCCACTGTTCTGGCCTTTGCAGCTTGCAGAGAAGAGATTCCAGGGAAAAACTGTGCCTCCCAGCCACCTGTCTGCTATGTGCCACTTGTCCCCATCCTCCCCACCCCTCTTTTTCATCCATTGCTTACCACCCACTCCATCCCCTCAATATAAAGCTACTATCTATAGCTATGAATTCAAAGTGGCTTCTCTGAAATATAATAATGCAAAAATTTATTTCCAGTCAAAAGAAATTCAAATTTGCAATTCTCTTTGCCACCTCAAAATAAAGGTGGCAAAGCAGAATAGGAGGGAGAAGCAAGGCCATATTTTCCTGGTTCAAACAGAATAAAAGAAGTTTATAACACACAGAACCCTAAACAAAATTCAGAATGGTGAGAGATACAAAGACTAAACAGAGAGGTAGAGGTGGGTAGATTGAAGGTGTTGACCAAAAAGTCCAAAATCTATAAATGCAGAAAGAAGGCTTTGTTCCTAAGAGAACACCATAATCTCCAGGTGGGAAGTGGAGTCCCCTATGGAAAAAAAGAAATGAGTGCTGTGTAGGAACGGTAAAGAAACAGGAATTTACGTTGAGCAGGGTGGCTAAGTATGCACATTGAACACGCTATAGAGGAGTCACAAATATTTATTAAAGGAGAAACAGGGACATGCACAATAATCAGAAAATGGTGGTATTAGCGTGACACAAGGTAAGAGTTTTCAGTCTTCTGACATCAAAAGGTAAAGCAGAGAACATGAAAATCCTCTTTGCAAAGCCACCTTAGATTGGTCAGAGCTACTCTGGCGTTGTTGATCTCATTAGGAAAGAATACTGGTTAATTGTGTTGAAACCACAAAAAGGGAGTAGTTGATCAGAAGGTTGGTAGAAAACAGTGGTGGGGCAAATTTTTCCAAAGGGCTGCTTTCTGTTTAGGTCTTAGGGGGAAAGCCTGATGATGGTTAGCAAGACAGAGGGATAACTCGGCTTGCCTGATGTCTCCTGTTCTTACTGCTAAGAACTCATTTCTCTGGGGTCCCCTAGGCCATAAAAGGGTCTGCTGAGTTGGTTGGGGAGCTTAGGCTTTTATTTTTATTTCTCAAAAGAAAGTGATCATTCCTATTCTATGTAATTCACACTTGAAAGAATATGTACATGCAAATATTTTTAAATAGAAGAATAAGAAGAATCACTAAAAGACTAAAATGAAGTATAGCATCACAAATGGTTCTTGCTGACTTTGATTCAATAAGTCTGGAAGGACAACAATCACAAGCTAAGCAATGACTAGTGGAGTGTTACCAACTATGCTCTATCTTGGCCAGAGTGATTGAGATTATTTCAAGGAGGGTATCTTGTCTCAGCTAGACCAATGAAAGTTATTTCAGATGGGAGAGATGGCTCATGCTTATAATCCTAGCACTCTGGGAGGCCATGGCGGCCAAGTATTTTGTTCCTTCTGATACAATGATAAATGAAATTACTTTGTTTTATTGAGACAGAGTCTTACATTGTTGCCCAAAGCTAGCTCGTAGCAACCTCAAATCCCTGGGCTCAAGTGATCCTCTTGCCTCAGCCTCCCTAGTAACTGAGACTATAGGCACCTGCTGCAACAGCTGGCTAGTTTTTCTATTTTTAGAAAAGATGGGGTCTTGCTCTTGCTCAGGCTGGTCTCAAACTCCTGAGCTCAAGCAAACCACCCACCTTGGCCTCTCAGAGATTGAGAGACTGCCTTCTCTATTTCCACCTTGGCCTCTCAGAGATTGAGAGACTGCCTTCTCTATTTCCTTTTAGGATAATTCATTGTTGATATATATACATGCAACCGATTTTTTTATCTATTTTTTTTTTATTGTTTGAGGTTCATTGAGGGTACAAAGTATTAGGTTACACTGATTGCATTTGTTAGAAAAAGTCCCTCTTATAACTGTGTCCCACCCCTAAGCGGTTTGTCATAACTGTGACTCTCTCATCCCCCTTCCTCCTCCCTTCTCTTCTAGCTGCCTCCTCCCCAGTTGCATTAGCTCACCTACTGCTTCATTTTAGAATTGAGTACATTGGATTCTTGCTTCTCCATTCTTAAGAAGAATGTGTTCCACCTCCATCCAGAGATGGAGATGTAAAGTCTCCATCTTTTTTAGTGGCTGAATAGTATTCCAATAGTGGCTGAATACATATACCATGACTTGTTAATCTATTCCTGGGTTGGTGGGCATTTAGGTTGTTTCCACATTTTAGCTATTATAAATTGAGCTGTGATAAACAGTCTAGTGCAAATGTCGTTATGATAAAAGGATTTTTTTTACTTCTGGGTAGATGGCTAGTAACGGGATCGCAGGATCAAATGGGAGATCTAATGAGTTCTGTGAGGTTCTCCATACTTCTTTCCAAAAAGGTTGTATGAATTTGCAGTCCCACCAGCAGTGTAAAAGTGTTCCCTTCTCTCCATATCCATGCCAGCATCTGTAGCTTTGAGACTTTGTGATGTGGGTCATTCTAACTGAGGCTAGGGGATATCTCAGGGCGGTTTTGATTTACATTTCTCTGATGATTAGAGATGATGAGCATTTTTTCATGTGTTTGCTAGCCATTTGTCTGTCTTCTTTAGAGAAGGTTCTATTCATGTCTCTTGCCTAGTGATATAAAGGATTGTTGGCTCTTTTTATGTTAATTTGAGTTCCCTGTAGATCCTAGTTATGAAGCTTTTGTCTGATTCAAAATATGCAAATATCCTTTCCCATTGTGTAGGTTGTCTATTTGCTTTGGTTGTTGTCTCCTTAGCTGTACAGAAGCTTTTCAGTTTCATTAAGTCTCATTTGTTTATTTTTGTTTTTGTTGCAATTGCCATGGAAGTCTTCCTCATAAAGTCTTTCCCCAGGCCAATAGCTTCAAGTGTTTTCCCCACACTTTCTTCATGGATTTTTATTGTTTTGTATCTTAGATTTAGGTCTTTTATCCATCTTGAATCAATTTTTGTGAGTAGAGAAAGGTGTGGGTCCAGTTTCAGTCTTTTACATGTGATTATCCACTTCTCTAAGCACCATTTATTGAATAGGGATTCTCTTCCCCAGTGTGTTCTTGCTTGGTTTATCAAAGATCAGGTGGCTATAAGATGTTAGTCTAACACCCCTCTGACAGAACTGGACGGATCCTTTAAAAAGAAACTAAAAATACAAAGGACTTAAATGCGACCCTAGAACAAATGAGATTAACAGACATATACAGAACACACCATCCCAAAGCTAAGGAGTATATATTTTTCTTGTCAACCCATGGCATGTACTCCAAAATCGACCACATCCTAGGATACAAATCAAACCTCAGCAAAATTAAATGAACAGAAATTATACCTTGTATCTTCTCACACCACAAGGCAACAAAAACATTCATCCCCACACAAAGACTTGGGAATTAAATAATCTTATGCTGAATGATACTTGGGTTCAGGAAGAGATAAAAGAGGAAATCATGAAATTCCTCACACATAACAACAATGAAGACCCAAGTTACCAAAACCTGTGGGATCCCTCAAAAGCAGTTGTAAGAGGGAAATTTCTCACATTAGATGCCTACATTCAAATCAACAAACTCATGAACCATCTTATGGAACTAGAAAAATAAGAACAATCTAATCCCAAACCCAGGAGAAGAAAAGAAATAACCAAAATTAAATCAGAGATTAAGGAAACTGAAAACAAAAGAATCATTCAGAAAATTTATGAAACAAAAGGCTGGTTTTGGAAAAAATAAATGAAATCAATAAACATTTGGCCAGATTAACTAGAAACAGAAAAGCACAATCTCTAATAACCTCAATCGGAAATGATAAAGGGGAAGTAACAAGAGATGCCACAGAGATATAAGAGATTGTCTCAGTACTACAAGAAATTCTATGTCCAGAAATTTCTCAGTGTGGAGGAAATGGATCAATACCTGAATTACACCTTCTCCCTAGACTTAATCAAGAAGAAATAGATGTCTTGATCAGACCAATTTCAAGAACTGAGATGGAAGAAACAATAAAAAGTCTCCCAACAAAAACTGTCCTGGTCCAGATGACTTTACACTGGAATTCTATCAAACCTTCAGAGAAGTGCTCATTCCCATACTGCAGAAATTATTCCAAAAATTGAGGAGGAAGGAATCTTCCCCAACACATTCTACAAAGCAAACATCACCCTGATACCAAACCAGCAAAAGACCCAACTAAAAAGGAGAATTTCAGACCAACTTCACTAATAAATATAGATGCAAAAATTCACAATAAAATCCTAGCCCATAGGTTACAGATACACATTAAAAAAATCATTCATCATGATCAAGTAGGTTTCATCCCAGGGACACAAAGCTGCACAAGTCCACAAACGTTATTCACCATATCAACAGAAGCAAAAACAAAGACCATATCATCCTCTCAATAGATGCAGAAAAAGCATTTGATAAAATTCAACATCCTTTTCTAATTAGAACTATGAAGAATTTAGGCATAGGTGGCATATTTCTTAATCTGATCAAAGCTATCTACAACAAACCTACAACTAATATTATACTGAATTGAGTAAAGCTGAAAGCTTTTCTACTCAGAACTGGAACAAGACAAGGCTGTCCTCTATCACCACTACTATAGTGCTGGAAGGTCTAGCCAATATAATCAGGCATGAGAAGGAAATAAAGAGCATCCAAATGGGAGCAGAGGAGACCAAACTCTTGCTCTTTTCTGACAATATGCTCTCATACTTAGAGAACCTCAAAAACTCAACCACAAGACTCCTGGAAATGATTAAAAAAAAAAAAATACAGTAATGTCTCAGGATTAAATTAATGTCCACATATCAGTGGCCTTTGTATATGCCAATAACAGCCAAGATGAGAAGCTAATCAAGAACACAATTCCCTTTTTAGTAGCTTAAAAAAAAGAAAAATTAAATACCTAGAAATATACATAACAAAAGAGGTGAAGGACCTCTAGAAAGAAAATTCCAACATTCTAAGAAAAGATATAGCAGAAGATATTAACAAATGGAAGACTATACCATGCTCATGGCTGGGAAGAAGCAACACTATGAAAATGTCTACACTACCCAAAGCAATCTACAGATTCAATGCAATCCCCATTAAAATACCATCATCATACTTTCAAGATCTGGAAAAAAATATTGTTCGCTTTGTATAGAACCAGAAGAAACCCTGTTATAGCCATGGCAATTTTTAGTAATAAAAACAAAGCCATTGGTATCACCCTACCAGACTTTTGGCTATACTACAAGGCCATAGTGATCAAAACAGAGACAGTGACATTGGAATAGAAGAGAAAGCAACTGCTTTTTTTTTAATGTTGATTTTGAAACCTGTAACTTTGCTGAATTCATTTACTATTCTAGCATTTTTTTTTTTTTAATAGAGTCTCATAGAGTTTTCTAGATTATAACAGCATGTCCTCTGGAAAGATAACTATTTTCTTGTTTGTAATTTGGATACTTTTCATTTCTTTTTCTTGACTAAATACTTGGACTATAGAATCATAGGGTAGAATAACAGCTGCCAGGGGATGTACTAGACAAAAGGTACAAAATTGTGGTTATATCAGATAAGCAAGCCCTGGAGACCTCCCTACCAAACACCACATATAGTGCCTATAGTCAATCACACTGTATTATACACTAAAGTTTTGCTAGGAGGATAGATCTTATGTTAACTGTTCAAATAATAATAATGATAAATAAGAAAGCAGAATGAAACTTTTGGAGGTAATGGGTTTATGGCACAGATTATGGGGATGGTTTCACACATGTAAACTTATGTTAAAACTCACTAAGTTGTAGACATTAATGATGTATAGCTTTCTGTATGTCAAAATTAAATAAGAATATTAGGGGAAAATAAATTTTTATAAATTCATGAAAATTATAAGGATCAACTTCATATAATTTAATGTAAAAATACTTTCTTGTTGTTTTTTACCAGACACACTTTTAGACGAAAAAAAAAATACTTTTAACTGGAGTACTTTTTACACACTGCCTTGGCTGCCTGGGTAAGCCTTACCTGAAAGTGTCTTTTGGTAAGGAACACATTGATGTCGCCACAAAGAGATGGCAGATCTCTCTCGATTCTGCAGTCCAGTTAGTCTTTCTGCTAGCCCACCTCTGTTTAATGAATGATGATATGTTAAAATTTAGAAGAAAATCTATACAACTGGAACATTCTTATTTTATATCCCTCAACTAGAAAAGAATAAATAAAACATGCAAAATATTCAAGTATTTTTGTTACCATATTCTCTTTCTAGAGGTCATATACTCCTAAGTCAGTTTTTAAGATTTCTGGAAATTTACTTTCATGTTTCTTAAGACTATGCATTAATATTACATCCTAAGAATATCATATTTTTGGATATGACAGTTAAATATCAGTTTAACTCCTTTTCTGTTTTTTCTAAGTTCACTTATTCATTCCATAAATATGCACTGCTCACCACCTGCTGTATGGTGGCACCTATCACTTTTCTAGGTACCAAGGACACAAAGATACCTATGAGCTACCCTATGGTGAATAGGAAGGTTCACAGTGGGCTCAGCAGATGGGGTTGGAGGGGACAGATAAATGCAAAGTAGGTTGAGTTCCAGTCAAGAACAATGTCGCCAAAGTGTTGATAGGTGGAATACTCAAATAAGAGCATTTAGTTTGGACTCTAGAGATATTTGAGTATCAATTACAAACACAGAGCCAATAAAGCAACATTAAATAAAAAAAGAAAATTTCCAGGTACACATGAGGCAGGAAGAAACATTCATAGCAATGGACATATAGGTACTTCACAAGAACTCTTATCTATCAATGAATATATATTCATTGATGCATGTATATATTTGTAAACATACTAATGTATATATCCATTATAAATATATAAACATATATATGTGTGTGAGAGTGAGAGAAGTCAGCAGCTCCTCACACATCTATAATCTCAAGAGAAATCAAGATCAGTTTTAATTACAATGGCTACATGATACATAATTTATCTATGTATTTTCTCGTAAGTTTATTATCTCATTACCATTCATTAATCATCTTACTACATTAGCTTGTTTTAGTAAACTAATATACGTACTGCATAGATAACATCAGAGTTTGTAAAGAAGTTAAGGAACTTTGATATTACATAACTAGCCAGACGAGGAATGATCTGTTAAAACCAGAAAGGACTTAGCACAGTGCCTGGCATTCAGTAAACTTTCAACAAAATGCCCATTGTTTGTTGCTGTTTTTGCTATCATTTCACTTGCATCCTATGCTCTTTCTACTATGATTAAAAGATTTAATATACATATTGCCACAACAGCATAGTATGACTTCCTAAGGGCCTTATTTCTGAATGTGCTTGTGTGTGCATATAGCATAAAAGAGGAACATTTTTTTAAAAAACACCTCATACTCAGAAATAAGACACAAAAATCTCTATTTCACGTATATGCCTAATCTCTACTTAACAGAAAGCCCTTCTTTATATCATTCTGTTTTGTATAATTTACTAATCTATACTCTCCTCCAGACAACACCATGAAGTAGGCACCGCTATCATCCCCACATCACAGATGTGATATTTGTAATATGATAAATGCAAAAAAAGTTAAAACACCATCTTCTTTGTGAAATTATCTAGATTAGATAACTTATTGCCAAATGTTGCCTTTCAGTGCTATGACTTTATGGAGGGGAAAAAAATAGAACCTGAAGACAGTATCCAGTTAAGGTCAAACCTAGAACACCAGAAGAACTTTACAGAAATTGTGAGATGCGAGGTAATAGCAAGTATAGACCTGAGTTCAGAATCCTCTACACGTGGGAGTACTTGGAGCCTTCAGACAAAAATCTCTGTCTCCAGCTGAGTTTGAGCATCATGGTCTGTCTGTACTACAGGGAATTCAGGCCAGATGCACTTGAATTTAAGAATGGAAAGACCAGATCCTATAAATGATGATCCTACTTCTACTAAATACCTAGCATACATTAAAAAAGAAATAAATCATATAGGAAGTTCTGGAAGGCCCTGCCATCTGTGTCCACATTAATTCTTCAGTGTAGCCAGCCAACTTATTCACAAAGTCCAAAACTCTAGTGGAATGAAAATATGAATTCACTGAGCAAATTAAGATGTCCTAATGATCTTTTCTACAAAGTTAACAGATTGGTAACTTATCCCAAAAGATTACTGGCATAGATTAGGCATTGGTAAACTTTTCTATAAAATCAAAAATCAAGGCTTGGCGCCTGTGACTCAACAAGCTAAGGCGCCAGCCACATATACCTGAGCTGGCAGGTTCAAATCCAGCCTAGGCCTGCCAAACAACAATGTCGGCTGCAACCAAAACAAAAAAATGGCCAGGCGTTGTAGTGGGCGCCTGTAGTCCCACCTACTTAGGAGGCAGAGGCAAGAGACTCGCTCTCCAGGAATTGGAGGTTGCTGTGAGCTGTGATACCACAGCACTCTATCCACGGTGACAGCTTGAGGCTCTGTATCCAAAAAAAAAATCAATATTGAGGAGTAAAGAATAATAAAAATTCAAAAATATTCTAATTAATTTCCAGTCAAAATGCTCATTAAAGGCCAGGCATGGTGGCTCTCATGAATTCTAGCACTCTGGGAGGCTGAGGAGATCGGATTTCTTTTTCCTTTTTTTTTATTGTTTGGGATTCTTTGAGGGTACAAAGAAATTAGGTCACTGGGGTAGGATTTCTTGAGCCCAGGAGGGGCTGTAGGCTATGGTGATACCACTGAACCGGGCAACAGAGTGGTACCCTGTTAAAAAAAAAAAAAAAAAGAATACTCATACTCATTAAAGTATTTTTAGTAAGTTATAAAACTAGGTAAATAAAAACAATCAAAATGACTCTAGCATAAAACTTTCAAGTTTTGTTTTCTGTTAGATACAATAGATACTGTGAAAAATAACTTGATCCTAAGACTAGGGAGATATCAATAGCACACTTAAATATCTAACCAAGTTTGCACTGGCTTTTATAAGCTATGCCTCAAACAGTGCCATGATCAAAAAGATGAAAATAAAAAGGGAAAAGCCCAAAGAGATTGAGCAACATTTCCATGGTACAAACCAGAGGGAAAGGCCCAACGTACTCCAGCCTTGAAATGCCAACTACCTCTCTTGATCCTTGCTAGCTAGCCACTATTAAACAACGAAAAAAATTATTTTAACCACCCCTCTATTCATGCTCGATAATGAAAATCTATTTCTTATACCCACTTTTTCCCTTAGCAATAGTTTGCTTCTCAGGCCCCCATGCCCATCTGTGATAAAAACTGGTTATTTTTTACCATGAGCACTATCAGGACATCTCTGTACCTCTCTAGGAACAGGATCCCTTTCAAGTCTCCAGCAATCCTAGAAAGAAGCAAAGCCCTTCTGCCTGGTCCCCACCCCACATCTTGAGCCCTATGCTGCTTCGCGCTCCCCTCACTGCATGCAGGGCATGCCTTATCTTAAAGAAATAGCAATGGAAATATCCCAACCTGTACTCTTCCTTACCACGTTTATTCTTTCTACTGAAACTCTTTTTCCTTGAAACTCTCTCTGACTTGGCTTTTCTGACCCTGCTACTCACAGGCTATCTTACTTTCCTTGGGTTTTTGGTTGGTGGTGTTTTGATCTTATTTAGAAATCAAAGAGACTCTGTATTACACAAGGCAGAGAAGAGTCCTTGGTCCCCAGGCACAGCTCCAGCACTGCAGTGACAGGAGCACACCTCTGTGGCATTCTGTAGGTATACCAGCTATTTCTAGTCCTTAAGTCTTTTCTCTCTCATATTTTGTATTTGCAAATGTTACCCTGGCCAGTGTCTCCCACTATGCTAGTAAAAAGTAACCTCATATGGTTTATATTTCTTTCTATTTCTCTCTGTAGACTATAAGTTACTCAAAAACAGAACAATGATTCACTTGTCTCTTCTGTCCAAGACAGCACATGCAACACTAATGCTCAATAAAATCTAACCAGAAGACTCGCCTAAGGAAAGCAGTCATGTAAGCTGGTCATGACTGGATCCCTGAATGCTCAGCTTCAACAAACAATTCCATCAATCAGTTCCAGAACTTAAGACTTCCATAATTGCTAATCAAAATTACAATTCTCTTCTGCTAATCTTCCTTCCCAAAGAAACAAGTATTTTTACATTAACATTTTAGATGTTTGTGTTTATAAAGAGAAAATTAGAAAAAAGTATTTAAACATATATAACTGAACCTTAAAAGCTTCTTCTTTGCTGAATTTTCTGGAGTCCTGGGAAACTTAGTTGTCTGTTTCTGGGGTGAACACAAAATGGTCTTTGCTGAGCTTGCCCTTGGGTCTCCGAGTTTCTCTGTAACCTGTCTTGCATCTGACCCAAACTCCATGTGGTATTTGTGAGGGGATTCTGGATCAATAAATAGGATATTCTCTGAGTCGTCTTCTTTTTCACTATCTGATGAATACTCCAAAATTTCTGTAGAACTTGGCTGAAAAAAATTAAGACAAATGCAATTAAATACAGAGAATTTAAATCCAAATGTACATACCTATCATTCTATTCCCTTTTGATATTATATTCCTTGAAATAGATTTTTAAATACAGTATGTGTAGCTTAAACTTCTGATTTGACACAAAATCCAAAATCCACAAAATCCTACTAAGACAAAGACAGGAAGAGATTAAACCAATTGTAAATCAGAAGCTATCTCAGGGGACCCATCAAAATCAGCATAAATGTTTTTCAATCTCCCTTCAGCAAACTAAAAGATGGTGTCTCTAAAACTGAACTAAGAACACTAATCTAAAAGGCTGATGATAGTCACTATAATTTGGCACATATGGGGGAAAATGTGTTTACAATTTAATAATATTCACCATTCACTCAATATTCATTATTTAATACAGTTAAATAATACTCACCATTCATTCAATATTCATATTCAATATTCATTATTTAATACAGTTAAATAATATTCACCATTTGTCATAAACCATTAAATATAAAGAAAATTGCCTCTTTAGGTATAAACCATTTAACTTACCAAAGGAGGCGCTAAGGCTAAAGATAAAACTTAAGATTTTTCAAGCACAATTCCAGTATCATACTTTCCAGAGACTAGTTTGAAATTGCAAATATTAACAGGAACTACTTAAGAATATGAATCACTGTCTCTTTTTCTTAACATTTCCTAAAATGTTTCTTCTTTCTTCTAGTCAAATTTCTAAACTTCCAAAATAACAAGTTTTTGAAAATTGGATTATAAAATAAGAATTCGTAACACATGGTTAATCCTGGATAGAAGAATCAAAAGCTTCTTTCTTATATTTTCTGTCTTTGCCTAGACACACTAAAACTTTTAAGTGCGATGGGATTTTCTTTTCCTACTACCTGGTTTTGTAGGTCAGTCCATGTTGTCCTAGTGTCAGCAACAATTTATCCTTCAATATTCAAATTTTTAGCCCCAATATTCTAACTAGCAGACCCATCTAATTTAGTGCCCTGGTATCACTAGAGTTTTCATCATTTATTAATCTACATAAAACAAAAGGCCTTTTTTGAGGATTATACAGTTAAGTCCTTTTTAGCTGTCTTAAAAAAGATACCAGCCACCCTGAAAATAAGAAAAAGTAAATGACTAAATTTCTGAAGTAAATGAAAAGCTTAGTTCTACCATATTCCCCATTTCAGTTTGGGGCTAAATCACTTCAGGTATCTGCTAAACCATTAAAAAGCACTGGGAACATGTTTTTCACACAAGACAGATTCTGAATAAATAAGAAAAAAATGAGCCACCAAAAGAATCAGAGCAGTTTAGAAAGAAAATAGAACTCTCTGATGCTGAAAACTTTATACAAATCGCACCCAAACTTTATGTCCACCTTGTATGTTACTTAATATATTTAAATAATTTCATCTTTTTTGGTGTTATGTCTTTAATACCTTAAAGTTTTGCACTTTCTCCTACATCAGGGTCTCTCAATCTGGGCACCACTGCCCTGTGGACTGGTTGAGGTGATGGGGCTGTCCCAGGCACTGTGGGTGTGTAGCAGCGTCCCTGGCCTCTACCCACGAGCTAACAGGAGCACTTGCCCCACCAGTCACGACAACTCAAAAATGTCTCCAGCCATTGCCAAATGTTCCCTGAGGGGCAAAATTACCTCCAGCTGAGAACTACTATTAAAGAAATAAGTCAACAAATAAGCATCCACAGCTGGCCTGGCTGGAGACTTACATGCAAAGATTCACTGCCTCCTGAGGTTGGGAAGAGCAGGCCCATATGTTAAAAAACATCAATATTGAAGTGCTGTGATAGAGGAATTACTTGGGCTCCAAGGAGAACACATAAAAGGAGTGACACAGCCAAGTGGGGCATAGGTAAAAGTCAAGAATTAAAGCATCAGAAAAGTTTGCTTCCCAGAATTTGCCACCTGAAAGTGAATGCTAAGTGTAAATTAATTAGGCAGACAGGAGAAATGGGAGGACCACGAATATGAGGTCAAGTAATCCAAGGCAGTGGAGAGCCACTGACAACTCTAACATCAGATGTATACGGAGAATGATCATTGAATGACATTCTGAAGAACAGACTATAATATGGGAGAGGAAGAGTAGAGAGGGAGGGTAGACAGGTAGTAAGAAGACTCTTCCATAATCAGAGCAGAACACAAAAAGCAGGCTGGGATCAAAAAGTGGCTGCTTCCTGTAATCTTAGCACTCTGGGAGGATAAGATGGGAGGAGTGCTTAGAGAATTCCATGAGGTCAGGAGTTCAAGACCAGCCCGAGCAAGAAAGGGTGAGAACCCCATCTCTACTAAAAAATGGAAAAATCAGGCCAGGCACGGTGGCTCACACCTGCCAATCCTAGTGCTTTGGGAGGCCAAGGCGGGTGGATTGCCTGAGCTCAGGAGTTCAAGACCAGCCTGAGCAAGAATGAGACCCTGTCTCTACTAAAAAGTAGAAAAACTAGCCAGGCATTATGGTGGGCACCTGTAGTCCCAGCTACTTATGAGGCTGAGGCAAGGGGATTGCTCAAACCCAGAAGTTTGAGGTTGTTGTGAGCTATGATGATGCCACTGCACTCTATCCAGGGCAAGAGTGAGACTCAGAAAGAAAGGGGAGAAAGAAAGGAAAGAAAGAAAAGGAAGGCAGGGAAGGAAGGGAAGAAAGGAAGAAAAATTAGCCGGGCCTTGTGGCAGGCATCTGTAGTGCTAGCTACTTGGGAGGCTGAGGCAGGATGATCACCTGAGCCCTGGAGTTTGAGGTTGCTGGGAGCTAGGCTGATACCATGGCACTTTAGCATGAACACAAAGTGAGACTCTGTCTTCAAAAAAAAAGTCATAAAAAGTGGCAGTGAGAAAAAGAAATGGACTTGAAACAAGAGAGGAAAAGATGCATCATCACATGAGGACCAAATTTAGTATCAGAAAACACATCTGGGGGGAGTTTCTAACATTGCACTCAGGTTTGACAAGGTACTGTCCTAATGCCTATGGTACAGTTGGGGCAAAACTGGCCAAGAAGGCATTTGGAGCTTTAAGACAACCACACAAAAGAACAGTATGTGAAGGCATGAGCCCTAGAGAAGGCTATGGAAGGAAAGTATGTTAAAGTAAACAGAGACGGTCTAGGTTGGAACCTTAAGAACACTGATATTCAAACTGCCTTCAGGTTAAAAAAGACAGAAAAGTGTTTTTAATTTTACAAAAGATAGACTGTGCAGATACACAGTGTAAGAAATCCATGGGATCTTAGAAAGAATGTGATTTAAAGACTAAATGGAAGGTGAAGTGAAAATAGAGGTCTGATAATACCATCACTGTGATGGGATGGAGTCTGTGAACCTGTAGGTTGCTGTATTGATTACCAATCTAGGCCACTGGTCCATTTCTATCTTAGTATTTCTCCTGCATCTCTACATCATTCTCCCACATCCCCCTGCATGAGAGGTGCTCTGAGACCTGATAATACTTTTAATAAGTTTGAATATGTGTATTTTTTTTCCACAGGAAGGATAAAATAAAAAGATAGAGTTGCTTGGCCATCAACAATTGGTGTCATGTTGAAATCATAATCATGAAAATCATGAAATCTTAACGAATTTGCAGAGTGAAGACTTTAATAGCAATAACGTTGGTAAGATTTAACAGCAGCTTAGGTAGTTTTGACATTTCTTATCATCTACCCAGGATAAAAAATTTTAGGTGCTTTTAGATTAAGCTGTCACTTCTTCAATGAAAACTAGTTAATATACTATAAGAATATAATAAATGCCCACAACCCAACATGCTATCTTAACTGCTATAGTAATACAAAGAAATTTTCAAGTTCTTACTCTTACATACTTAAAATCAATTTGAAAACTGGAAAAACAAAAACTAAAGTAAAAACACAAAGCAATTTATAAACTATTCTCAATGCATTGTGCATACAGCAGAAGTAGAAAAGTTTGCAAAGGATCACATGGGCCAAGTCTATACCAATGAAGGGAGCACTCCCCCCTTGACACCCACACCCTGCTCCTTACTTCTGGGTTCCTTCAGGCAATTTACTTAACTTCCTTTGTTTCCTCATCCTCAAAGTGAAGATGCAGTAACACCTAATGTAAGCATTAAGTGAACGTTAGCTATTCTTTTTAGCCCCTGTAGCAATTTACACATGCACTTTGGTTTTATATTTTAAAATTTTATATTTATTTTTCTGTAAAAATTTTTTCTTAATTTCTACATAAAGGACAATGAGGAACGCAACAAATAATGTCTTCAGCAAACAATCAGCAGCACAATTGTGTATTCTTTACATATTCACTTCTAACAGGAACTAAGGCATAATGAATACCTTTAGGAAAAGATAACTGGACACCACCACTTTAACATACTGTATTTTAGAGCTCCCTCCAGGCCCATAATTTTGGAGGAACATAGGGGAACTTTCCTTGCCTGGACAAAGAGAGAACTTAGAGGATCTCCAGGCTCACTAGACATTAGCTGTTAGGACCTGAACTTGACTGTGAAGAATACATGCTTCAGAAAGGACTGTGTGGGCGTGTTTGTGCACAGACATACATGTGGCACAGACATGTGTGTGCCATGCCAAGGGGGGGATACTCAAAGACAGGTCAAATGCAATTGCACATTCATAAGTTCAACCTTACATTTCATCCCTACAATGAAAAATTAGATTAATGAGAAAGAAAGGCCATCAATTGTGGTTAAGACAGACTTGTTTTTGATCTCAGTTCAGCCACTTAATTATTTTGTGACACTGGACAAGTTATTCCATTCCTCCATTTCTCAGTTTAATTATCCAAAATGGAAAAAGTCCTCAGGAAATATTTTGAAAATTAGAGATAATGACTATTATGAAATTTTTGAAGTACACAAAAAGATGGTAGAAAAAATATAAAATAAGTACCTATACCCATTACTTTTTTTGTCAAATTTTAACATGATGCAAAGTTTTTTTTTTTTTTTTTTAAATGGTACAGTTGAAATTTCCTGTATCTCTCTTCATCTGCCTGTTCTCTTCCCCCATACAGGTAACTCTCTCTAGAAATTGGAATTTCATCACTATCAGTTTTTAATTTTTTTTAATTTCACATATACAAAAACATATATTATCTTACAAAGACAGATCAGCTATACATCATGAATTTACTGGTTCCAGAGTATTCCAGAGTCTGAGTATACCACTTTTTTTTTTATTATTTATCTCACTATTAGTAGACACTCAGAATTTTAAAAATCTTCATATTACAACACGGCAAGACACATGCACTGCACTTGTTTCACTGGGTGCACACGAGCTGGCTTCTCTGCAGAGCGCAGCTGTGAGAGTGCTATGCAGAGACTCTGTGCTGCAGACACGCCCGGCAGCAGTGTCTGAAAGCTGCAGCACATCAGCAGCAGCACACAGAGTTTAAACTTCTACGTATTTATCTTTCTGATGGATACAAAATGGTATTATTCTCTTGTTTAAATTTGTATGTCCCGCACACCACTGCATGGCTCACTGGCTCTTCACATTTCTTCTTTAGTGAATTGTTTGTGTCCTTGACCTACAGTTCTCTAGTAGGAGGATTTTTTTTATCACATAGATCGGTATGTTGCACAGAGACAGAGAAGGTAGTCAGAAAAGTGTTACTAAAATGCACAACACTGACATGCTTTCCAGTGCCTTAAGAAAATTTGTCCAAAGATCTTTAACCAGTGTTATTCCTGACACATTGCCTTACAACATGACCTAATGTACTTGAGAAAAATTTATGTTCCTTGGAAATTTTAACTCTTTACCAAATCATCTTCATGAAGAAATGAATTATTTTCTATAAACAATGCATTTCAAGTTACAAAATAAAAGATTAAAACTTTTTTCTTTTAAAACGCTTACATTTTCCAGCTCTACACCCATAGCTCAGTGGTTAGGGCACCAGCTACACACACTAGGGTTGGTGGGTTCGAACCCAGCCCAGGCCTGCAAACCAACAATGACAACTACAACAAAAAAATAGCTGCACATTGTGGCAGGTGCCTGTTAGTCCCAGCAACTTGGGAGGCTGAGGCAAGAGAATCACTTAAGCCCAAGAGTTTGAGGTTGCTGTGAGCTATGACACTACTGCACTCTACTGAGGGTGACATAGTGAGACTGTCTCCAAAAAAAAAAAAAAAACCACTTACATTTTCTGACATTTTTTCCTGCTATCTTTGAAAAGATAACCCATTGGTACTCTTAAAACTTTCACAGAAGATTACTTCCTTCAGGTATACAGCCCAGTTAAAATATACATGAATAAATAAAGTTCTTTTATAGCAGAAAAACAACTGCAATGGTCAAATTCATAGAGCAGAAAATGACCTCAAAGCTATTATCATCATTTGCTAATGTTCAAAATATAATAAAATTAGGGTTGTTTTCCCTCCAATCTAAGGAACTTCAGAATAAGGAGTCTTCTGACTTACTGATTAAATATCACAAATGACAAGATCAAGACATGGGCAATGAATAGTTTCTGTGAAGCCAGTCACCAGAGACCAACAGCCTGCTCCTGTTTCCACTGCGCTACACTAATCTGTCTGTGGTCAAAGCACCTACAATTTACCAAAACCAGAAAGTGCTCCCAATATTGACTGAGTTACCAAAAGTCAGCAATTCTGCTATAGCAAATACCTGTTGTAGTTTATTTCTGACGCTTTTAGAGAACTGCCCTATCCACAGGGAAACTCTTTACCAAATCATCCTTCAGCCTCTAGGCAGCCACAAGAAGAGGAGATCACACATCTTAACAACTACTTGTCAACTGTAAGGCCTCAAGTAGACAACTTTGGTCATATTCTTTTTCTCTAGATTCTGAGTTGAATGATGCAGATTTTGGAAGTGGAAATCAAGCTACACTAATGACATATCTCTAGACAAAAAGTCCACGCGGCCAGGCGCAGTGGCTCACACCTGTAAATCCCAGCACTCTGGGAGGCCAAGATAGGTGGATCGCCTGAACTCACAGGTTCGAGACTAGCAAGAGCAAGACTTCATCTCTGAAAAACAAACAAACAAACAAACAAACAAAAAACAGCTGGGCCTTATGGTGGGTACCTAAGATCCCAGCTACTTGGGAGGCTAAGGCAAGAGAATTACCTGAGCCCACAAGTTTGAGGTTGCTGTGCGCTGTGACACCATGGCACTCTACCAAGGGTGACAGAGTGAGACTCTGTCTCTAAAAATAAAAAACAAAGTTCATGAGTTCCCACCTGTGAGGTTTCCATAGCTGCCTTGAGGCCCTGTTCATCCTTTAGCTTTGTCTTAGATTACTTAGGATTCATAGTACTGTTCTAGTGAATTTCCTCTTCTTTTTAAAATAGCTAGATTTGTTGTTACTTGCAACCAAAAGGCTAACTACCTACTAAATATTTCCAAATAGAAAAAATACTCCCTTAAACAAATATTTTATTCAGTATATACCATATATAAGATGTCATAGAAAAAAGAAAATTTACTGACAGATAATTCCATAAAGAGGTTGAAATAAAGGAGATAGACTGCCTTATGCCTATAGTCCCAGCATGCTGGGAGGATGAGTTGAGTAGATTGCTTGAGCTCAGGAGTTCAAGACTAACCTGAACAAGAGTGAGACCTCATCTCTACTAAAAATAGAAAAGTTAGCCAGATGTTGTGGTGGGCACCTATAATTCCAGCTATTTGACAGGCTGAAGCAGGAGGATTGCTTACGGCAGGAGGACCACTTGAACCCAAGAGTTGCTGTGTGCTATGATGAAAAAGAGATGAAGATGCAAAAAGAGGGAAGAAAGCATATACTACAAGAAAGTATAATAGATATTCATGATATATAGATTAGTCCAGACAACTGAGAGTTTAGAATTCACAGAGGGAAGCAGGAGACAATAACACGAACAACATAATCTTATAGGTGGGTTGAGGATCAAGCTGTAGAGGACCTTAGTGTTAAGGTTAAAAGTTTATGTATCCCCTGAAGAAAGCGGAAATCTTTGAAGATTTCCAAGTAGGCTAAAAGGATGAACCTGGAAGGTACATTGAGAAGATGGGTCTAGAAGCTGCATATAGGATGGATTTGAAGATGAGAAATGTTAATGCAGAGAAGACCCGCAGAAAGTTATTGTGTATATCCATGAAGACTTCTCTATATTTCAGAATGTGTAGAGGACTGGACACCATGCTTGCAAAGGACAGTTACTGATTCTTATCACATTAAAACAGTGATAAGAACTGTGAGAACAGGACAGTCTCCTGGCAAGCCTAGAGACGTTTCCTGACTTGGGGCAATCCCCCAAGTAACCCAGTGTTCCGGAATGAGATAAGGTCGGTCACTCACTAGTAAGCATGTGTTAAACATTGATGCTTAGTAGTTCTTCATGAGGGTTGTGGGGAAAGAACACGTGAGGAGAGCACGTGGCAATCCTTAGGCAGGCAGCCCTCAT
>CAUYON010183906.1:0-17088 GCA_963573935.1 Arctocebus calabarensis | reverse complement strand
GTTTTCAGGCAGCCACTCCCTGTTACAGTCTAGTACAGAGTAAATTGTTAAGTTACCAGACAAACCACCTAGAAAAAAATAAAAAGGACTCAATGTGCTCTCCCAGAGTCATTGACCTAATCTTAGCTTCAACAACTCAAGCATATGGTTTCTATTCACATTTACAGACTCCCACAGACATCCATGTACTCCATATCTGTTTCCAGAAGAAAAAAAAAACTCTTCTTAAATTGATTTGCCCTTTGTCACTGTCACAGATATGTTTTCCCTGTTTTGACAGGTGGTTGTACTTCTATTAGCAGCCCATCGACTTCCCTGTGAAATCGATCCGTGTTGGGCTGGCTGCGTCTTCCTAAACTGGTTGATTTATTGCTTCTGCATGTTTGTAGAAAGAGCGAACGTGTGCATGGGAGAAGCCGACTAAGGACTCCAGGGTGGGAGAGCACAAGAGAAAATGAAGCGCTCCTCTGTCACCACAGAGAAGAAAGTATCTAAACCATGTTTGAAAACAAATTATTTTTAACCTCACTGTTGGCTATCTCCATGGCAGGTGAGCTGCAACCTTTTAGCAGCCTGGCTGAAGCACCCCTGATGCCTACAGGTAGAAATGACTGCCCATTTTCCTTATTAATTTACCTTGCTCTCCCATGTTTAAACTAGAAGAACTTGCTCACCCTAAATGTCCTTGATGCCAATCTATCGTTTTGCCTGGTCCTGCTCCAGTACATCACATCTCACTGTCAACAGAACACCAATAGCTGCCTGCAGGTTCCCCGTCTCTGCAATCTTGCCCGTCTGAAGGAGAGCATCCAAGCCAATTTGCAGAGGACCACAGTTTGCCAGAGGTCAGAGAAAAATCACCTCTGCATTTTAAGAGCCACATCAGAAAAGAAGGAAGGAAAAAACATTTAGTAGACACCCTGGTCTTAAAGTTTGATTTGTAACAGAGTCAGGAAAAGCTAAGTTAAAAAAGTTATCTGTGGAAACTGATAAAAAAAACAAGTGGATTTTCTAGGAACTAAAGAACAAATTATTGCATTATTATATACCTTTTCAAAATTAAAATGATTCTAGGGTTAACTTCATGAACATAAACATGAATATGAACACCTCACAAGTACCATTCGCAATTTCATCCTGGAGCAGTGTTGTAAAGAAGTTAATTCTAAGTAGACTTCTTATTAGGAAATATACTTAAGTAGACAAATTCCACTTTTACATGCTTTCTTCTCCATTTGTGAACTGTCTGAATCTTTAGAGGCTCCCAGCAGGATATTCAACTCAGCCTAATCCTCTGGAATAACACTGGAGCTTTCGCCATCTTCTCTGCACAAAGCTTCTCTTATGTTAGACCATCATGGTGATAAAATACTATATTTATGTAAATGATGAAATAGTTTTATTAACGTATTCACTCTCTTAAATTTTGCATTTTCACCAAGAATTTTTATAGACTTAACACCTTAACCCAAAATAGATACTAATGAAGACAGGTTGGCTGATGCAGGAGACAGTTGCCAGCAGGTACACCTTTCATAATCCTCAAATAACACCTCTAGAATGATGCTAGTTCTACACCACAAACTTCAACTCATCTGTCTCACAAAGTCCCCTGTGTTGTGCTGGGTGGTGTGAACTTGGTTGAGAACCCTAAAGTGTTCAGGTTCAAGTTGGCCAAAAGAGAAACTTGTGCCAGATTTGGAAAGCAAAATTAAAGCAGCAGCCTTTACTCCTGGAAGGAAATCATGGTCGGACATGGTAGCAGACAGATGTCAAGCTGTGGGAAGGTCCCAGTTTGTCCTCACTCCCTTCTCTCCCCTGCTCCGCTCATCTCCCAGCTCATGGCTCTGCCAGCCAACAGTGGCCCCCAGGTACAATGCCAGATGCTCAGCTATGGTCCTTGGTGGTGGTGGTCACACAGAGGTAACAGCTTCCCAGAGGCTTTTCCACGAACCCACTGTGGCAACTCAGTGTGCAGCCTTCTCAGGTTTCCTTGCAAGCTCCCACTTGTCCATCTGGGTTGGTATTTCAAGCATACTGCCTAGTGACTCCTTGATTCTCCAACTCCTTCTCTGAACTATACTCCCTCAGTTCCTTCCACATTTGCATCAGATCTAATTCCTATAAGAAATCTCTTATTCCAATAATACTCCTAGTGGCCTTGCTCCCCAACCAAATCCCAAGCGATGCAGTCCCCTGCAGAGTGGCTTTTTAGAGGCCGTTTCCTGTGTGTGCACAGTTGTGAACGTGTGCATGACTCAGCCAAAACCTCTCACCTGTTACCAAGTACTAGAATCAAACTTAAATTTGCATCATCTAACACTCTGATTTGTGTTGTATTAATACATGTGAAATATAATTTATAATTTATATTTTTAATTGTTTATCATTTTGAAGCTGAATTGACTGTCAATATGTACTCTCTATGAAGACACAGAGAACACAAATAGCTGCCTGCAGGTTCCCCGTCTCTGCAATCTTGAAGACATAGAGAGTACATTTAATGAGGTTAGAGACCTCATAGAGAGTACAGTTAATGAGGTTAGAGAATCTAGTTTCAAAATTTCTGTCTTTTCCCCTTCAGAAGAGCCATCCCTGCCAAAAGACATTCAGTTCAGTGCCCACCATAAGTTGTTTGAGCTTATCAGGAATCAGAAGTTATTCAAATATATTTCTTGTACCCTTCCAAAGCTATAAATAAAAATTTTATACTGGCTCCTACTGAACAAAAGAATGTGTGTTTCAATGACAGCAGTCAGGATTTAGGTTAGATAGAAATAAGTATTTTGTAATGAGTGAAGTTAAGATTGTGAAAGGTTATATTGAAAGAGACTAGAGCTTGCTCTTGGAAGAAATTTGCAAACAAGATGTATTAGGGTCTAATAAATCAAGAGCTCAGGTAACTGGAAGGCTTTATATATAATAATACAAAAAGACCACTATTCATTGATTTATTAATTTTCAAATAATATAATTCTATAATTAAATCAGAAAAGCAACATAGGGAATTCTCAGACTTCATTCCTATCCTCCCATCAACGTGAGTCCTTTCACATCTTTACTGCCATTTCTCCATTAATCAAAGTCACCCATGAATGTCATCATTAACAAACTTCATAATGGAAATTAAAGAATAATTGATAGATCTCTGAACTTTGGATGAAGTGACTTGGGTTCCAGTTCCCACATAATTCTATAAATTGTGAAATCTTGGAAAAAATTAATTAATTATCCTGAGTTTCAAATTATTCATAAGTAAAATAATATCCTTCTTACCTATATCATGGGCTTACAATAAGGACTATAAGCAATAAGGTTTGTACAAGTCCTTTGCAAACTATAAAACATTAATCACTTGATGATGTTATTATCATTTATAACAAGTGAGCTATAGAATCACATCTAAATCACAGAAAAGCAGATTGTTCTTGGTTAATAAGACTGTATAATACAGGTGTGGTGAACAGTAAGCAGACACCAAGATGGGGCAGGGAAGAGCAACCAACTAAAATCTTTACTTAAGTTTTTCTTGAACAGATGGAAAGCACAAGGTCTCTTCCATACTTCATCTTCTCTGGGTCTCCTGTGTTTTAAGAGACAACTTTTCCCTTTAGTATTTCAGTCCTTGACGTGGTTTCCCACCACTTCTGCTACACTGAGAATCATTGTGATAAAGACTACTGACATTCAGCTCTCAGGAGTCCAGACACTTGTTCCACCTTAGAGAACAAGTAATATGAATCATGATTCTCTTCAGCATCCTATCCTAGGCCCATGAGAGTTTAAATTTAAATTCTGAATATAGGCTGATCTGTCTGCTCTGTGGCACATTGTTAAGGAGACTTAAAACTTTTCGAAGGCAGTTGTATGACAAAATAAATTTGTCTATAAGTAGAGAATAGCCAAAAACTCAAAGATACCAAAGAAAGTCATACAGAATCATACAATATTTCTGCAACATGTTTGTCATAATAATTAAAATTACTTCAAGATGCCTTGCAAAATACAAAAGTCCTATATAATAATTACAAAAACAAATCAGTGTTCGATGACAGATGTGAAGAAGAGATGATATGTGGCAGTAAGTTCTTCTTTTGAATCTTATTGTAATTGGAATAATTTATGAAGTACAAAAAGGCATTCAAATTTTAAAACTCAGCTAAATCTTACCTAGGAACAAAACCAAGAGCTTTTGGCCTATTTTGTGGCCCCCTTCTTTACATATTCATTGAGTCTATTTTCATACTTTGATCTGTTAAAAACAACATATAACTCGAAATGCACTAAATTTCTTCAGTAGTTAAAAGTGGCATCTTTAAAACTGAAATGCTATTTTTGTTAGCATAGACAATTTTAATATGCACAATTTCTAATGAAGATACTTGAGCCCACAATAACCAATTGCCCACTGCCTATAAACACACACAAAAAGAATGCAAGAGTTAATTTTTTATTTAATAGCCTCTTTGGCTCTTTAATTTACCAAGTCAGTTCTGGCATACAATTTTTTTTATCATATTACAGGTCATCCCTCCAACAGAGCCCCGGTTTTTATTGTTTTTGTTTTTCAAACTTTGAAGTTATAATCTGTTCCATATTTTGAGTAAAGCATGTCCTCCTTAAAACAAATGAACCAAGATATATTTATGATATGTTGGGCTTCATACTCTGGTAGGCTGAGGTAGATGCAAAAGATGGTCTCCACATAGAAATCAGTCAAAACTAAATCATGCCAAAGATAGTCTCAGAAATTAGAGGCAAGAAGAACACTGAGGCTTGGAATAGTCCAGGATAATCTTTCTGAAAGAGAGGTGCTGATTTTTAAAACATGACTTAGAATTCAGGGGGATGGGTGCTAGATTTTCAAGTGGGGAAAAGATGAGGATCAAATTTTGGGAAGAAATCATCAGAAGTCTACACTGACTGGGGAGAAGTTATGACATTAAAAGGTAATCACAGATTCATTTATCAAGGTAGGAATCATTTTGTAGACTCTTGATAACTTCACAAAGGAAGCCATTAGAACAAGAACATAACTCAAAAGATTACTGCTTAAGAAATTTTTAGGGGAAAATTATGAGCATGGGATTGAATGAGAATGATACAGAAAGCCAGAACACCTTTGGAGGCAGTTGTATAAATCTATTTGGTATCATAATCTGAAAGAAAATATATAAGACCAACTGCCTGGAAGGAAATTCACTGATCATCTAATTTGAAGTTTTTTCTTTTTTCAGAAGTCCAAACTAGGACTTAGAAGGTTATATGACTAGCACAAGTTGATCGTTTTCCCATTTAGTGGCATAATCAGAACCAAAACCTTAGTTTCTGAGCACTCAGAAAGGACATCAATGAAACAAAAAGCTGGCTGCTTAAAAAGACAAACAAAATTATAAAAATTATAAACTTCTTGCTAGATTAACCAGAAAAAGAAGAGAAAGGACACACAAAATATCATTGCTGAATACTATGAAAATCTCTAGGCATGTGAACTTGAAAATATAGAGAAAACAAACAAATACTGGAAACATGCAACCTCCCAAGACCTGAGCAGGAAGAAGCAGAACTGCTGAGCAGACCAGTAACAAGCAATGGGATTGAAACAGCAATTAAAAAACAAACAAACAAACAAAACACTTCCAACAACAAAAAAAAAGCCCTGACCAGATAATTTCAGAGCCAAATTTTATGCAACCAACAAAGAAGAGTTGCTACCCATCTGCAGAAACTATTACATAACATTGAAAAGGAGGCAATTCTTCCCAATTAATTCTATAAAGCCAGTATCACCTACTTACCAAGGCCAGGAAAGGACTCAATAAAATAAAGAAAACTACAGACCAATATCCCTTATGAATACAGATGCAATAATCCTCAATAAAATGCTAGTAAACTGAATTCAATAGCACATCAAAAAATAATCATGACTATGGGGGCTTCATCTCAGGGATGCAAAGATGGTTTAACATATGTAGAATCCATAAATGTCATTCAACACATAAACAGGAGCAAAACCAAAGATTATGTGACCATCTTAATAGATGCAGAAAAAGGATTTGACAAAATTCAGTACCATTCTTAATAAAAACTCTCAACAAACTAGGCATAGAAGGAACATACCCCCAAATTATAAAAGTCATATATGACAAATACACAACCAACATCATACTGAATAGGGAAAAGTTGAAAGCATTCCCACTCATAAGATAAGGGTACCCACTGTCACCACTTCTATTCAACATAGTGCTGGAGTCCTAACCAGAGCAATAAAGCAAGAGAAAGAAATTAAGGATGTCCAAATCAGGAAAGAGGAGGTCCAATTATCACTTTATGCCAACAATATGATATTATATCTACAGAACCCCCACAGATCCCACCAAAAGACTCCTGGAATTGATAAGTTCAGCAAAGTCTCAAGTCACAAAATCAATGTACACGAGTCAGTAGCATTCTTATACACTAACAACAGTCAAGCAGAGAGTCAAATCAAAGACTCAACAACATTCCCAATAGTGAATAAGAAAATAAAATACCAAGAAGTAGATACCTACCCAAGAAGGTAAAAGATCTCTAAAAAGACAACTACAAAACATGGAAGAAATAAATTTCAGATGACACAAACAGAAAAACATTTCATGTTTATGGATCTATGGAATTAGCATTGTTAAGCTGTCCATACTGCCCAAAGTGATTTACAGATTGAATGTAATCCCCATCAAAATACCAATGTCATAGCTCACAGAACTAGAAAAAAAATAATTCTATGTTTTTTTTTTTGGAACCAGAAAAAAGCCCCGATAGCCAAAGTAAGCTTATGGAAACGGAAAAAATCTGGAGGCATCATATTACCATACTTCAAACTATAATATAGGGCTATAGTACCCAAAACAGCATTGTATTAGCACAAAAATAGAGACATAGATGAGTGAAAGAGAACAAAAAACTCCAGATATGGATGATTTTATATCTGAATTTTTTGTTCTCTTTCATTCTCAAAAATCATCCACATACAGCCATCTGATCTTTGACAACAATGTACAGTGGGGAGAAGAATCTCTAGTCAATAAATAGTCCTGGGAAAATTGGACAGCCACATGCCGAAGAATAAAACAGGATCAGTATCTCTTACCACTCACAAAAATTAAATCAACATGGGGAAAAGACTTAAATGAAAGGTAGTAAACCATAAGAATTCCGGAAGAAAATGTTGGGAAAACTCTTCCAGGTATCAGCCTATGCAAAGAATTTAGGAAGACAACTTCAATGGCAATCATGGAAACAATAAAAATAAGTAAATAGGGCTCATTAAATTAAAAATCTTCTGCACAGTTAAGGAAATAATCAACACAGCAAACAGAAAAACTATGATATAGAAGAAAATATTCACAAGCAATAACTCCAATAAAGAGTTCATGACAAAAATCTATATAGAACTCAAGCAAATCAGCAAGAAAAAAAACAAACAATCCTGTTTAAAAGTGGGCAAAAGACATGAGCTGAAACTTTTCAAAAGATAGACAAATGGGCAATAAACATATGAAAAAGTGCTCAACATCACTAAGCATCAGGAAAATGTAAATCAAAACCACAGTGAAATATCAGCTTACCCCTGTTAGAATGGCTGATATTAAAAAGTCCCAAAACTATAGATGCTGGCATGGATGTAGGGAGAAAGGAAGGCTTATTCACTGTTGATGGAACTGAAAATTAGTACAACTTCTGTGGACAGTCCAAGTGCCCATCAATTTATGAGTGGACTAACAAAATCTATATATGTATACCATGGAATACAATACTACTAAGTCACCAAGAAAGATGAATTAAGGCCTTTTGCAACAATCTGTATGGAACTGGAGACCATTATCCCAAGTGAAGTATCTAAATAATGGAAAATCAAACATAACATGTATTCACTATTGAACTGGAACTCATCAATGCATACACAAGTGCAAAGAGGGAAATCAAGAAGGGAGCAGAGGAAGTGGGGATGACCAAAAGCCTACAGATCAGGTATCGTGAACACTGTCTGGTGACAGGCACACTTACAACCATAACTCAAGCATTGTAAAAGTAATCCAAATATATAAAAATATTTATACCCTCATAATACGTTGAAAATTAAAAGGTCAGTTATTTATAAATAAAATCATACCTTACGTGGGCTGGATAATTACTACTCAAAATAAGTAGCATTAATTCCTTTTACAAGTCATATGTAACAACAATTACCAAGGCATAATGTCTTTTGATTTATAAATTCAAAGTTTTATGAGTGTGTGTGTGTGCATGTGTGTTTGAGACAGGGTCTCACTCTGTCACCTGGGTTAGAAAACTGTGGCATCATCATAGTTCACAGCAACCTGAAACTCCTAGGCTCAAGGTATCCTCATGTTCAGCCTCCTAAGTAACTGGGACTACAAGCACGTGCTACCAGTTAATTTTTCTATTTTTGGAAAGGCAGCATCTTGCTTTTGCTCAGGCTGGTCTCAAACTCCTGACCATAATGGATCCTTCTGCCTCAGCCTCTGAGAGTGCTAGGATTATAGGTGTGAGGCACCAAGACTTGCCTGTTTTTTGTTTTATTTTATTTCTTTTTAATCTAGAAAGTGTTCTCTAGATTTTTTACTTAGATTTCTTTTTAAAAATTCTTTATTAGGCTTGGCACCTGTGGCTCAAGGAGGTAAGGTGCCAGCCATGTACAACTGAGCTGGCAGGTTTGAATCCAGCCTGGGCCCACCAAACAACAATGACAGCTGCAACCAAAAAAGGCTGGGCATTGAGGCAGGTGCCTGTAGCCCCAGCTACTTGGGAAACAGAGGCAGGAGATTCACTTGAACCCAGGAGTTGGAGGTTGCTATGAGCTGTGATACCACAGCACTCTACCCAGGATGACAGCTTGAGGCTCTGTCTCAAAAATAAATAAATAAATAATAAAAATTCTTTATTAAACCATAACTGTGTATATTAGTGCATATGAGGTACAATGTGCTGATTTGATATACAATGTGGAATGCTTACCTTTTACTGATTAACATAACCATCTCCTCACTGATTCCTTGTGGTAAGACATTCATACTCTATTCTTAATAGTTTAGAAATGTATCCTTGCATTATGTACATTAGGTTAGGTCCCCCCCCATACTCTTCCTCCTCCCAGCCTCCCCCCTCATTTCCCCTCTCCTTCCTCTTCCCTCCTTTCTGGGCTATAGTTATATTTTACCATTCCTATGAAAGTGTAGGTAATTATATACTGATTTCATAGTAGTATTGAATACCTTGGATACTTTTTTCTACATTCTTGAGATACTTTACTAAGAAGAATATACTCCAGCTCCATCCAGGTAAATATAAAAGATGTGAAGTCTGTCTTTTTATGGCTGCATAGTATTCCATGGTGTACATATACCAAAATTTGTTAATCCATTCATGGGTCAATGGGCACTTAAGCTGCTTCCATCACTTGGCAATTATGAATTGGGCTGCAATAAACATTCTGGTGCCAATGTGTTTGTTGTAATTTGATCATCTGGGTAAATACCTAACAGGGGGATTGCAGGATCAAATGGTAGGTCTACTTTTAGTTCCTTCTGTATTCCCCAAACTTCCTTCCAAAAAGGCCATATTAGTTGGCATTCCCACCAGCAGTGTAGAAATGTTCCCATCTCTCCACATCCATGCCAACATCTGTAGTTTGGGGATTCTGTGATGTGGGCTAATCTTACTGGAGTTAGATGATATCTCACTATCATCAAAAGTGGTTTTGATTTGCATTTCTCAGATGATTAAAGATGATGAGCATTTTTCATGTGTTTGTAGGCCACGTGCCTCTCTTCTTCAGAGAAGTTTCTGTTCAAGTCTCTTGCCCACATAAAAATGGGATCATTTTTTTTCTTATTGATTAGTTTGAGCTCTCCATAGATTCAAGTATCAGACCTTTGTCAGAAACATAAATTGCAAATATCTTTTCCAATTCTGAAGGTTGTGCAGAAGCCTTTTAGTTTGATCAGATCTCAGTAATATAATTTTGGTGTTGCTTCAACATTTTGTTTTTCAAGAAGACATAGCTGCACTGACCAACATGGTGTTATTTTCTCCTTGTGATGTCCCTTTCTTTAAAACACTGATAACAGGGGCTTGATCCTCCAGTTCCTCTTCCTAGACTAAAATTTCCTAATGTTCTTCATAAGTCATTTGCATGCTAAGTCAACCAATAAATGTATATGGAAGCTCTAGTAGTTTATATTAGGAGTAAATATGCACAGGAAACCAAGTCTCTTTATTCCTAACCAGACACCTACCCATGATCATCACAAAACAATAAAGCAGAACCAGAATTTTAACATATGATCACAAAAAAATTTCTGGAAGTTAGAGACAACTTAAACTTTATACCTTGAATGTTCCCACTATATATATATATATAGTGAAAAAGTGAATAAAACTACTGGGCAGTATAAGCAAAGAAAAAAATCTCATGGTCTATAGACAGAAAGATTAAATTATTTATAAGAGTAAGAAAATTAGACTGGCATGAGACTTCTCAAGAGGAATAGGAAATGGAAGGCACAGGGAACAGCATTCTCAAGAAATTTTTAAAAATTTTACATCCACCTACGCTATCCATTAAAGCCATAGAAACCAGTTTAGAATGTACAAAAACTCAGATAATGTTGTACAAATGTGTCATTCTTGAGAAATAAAACAGAGGATAATCTTTATCTAACCAAGTAGTAAGTGAGGAAACTTTAGCAAAGGCACTATGGGGAACATTTATTATATTTCACTGTACAGCTATAACTAAATGAAGGAGTGGGGACATTAGTGGGAAATAGCACATAAACATCATAGGTTCTATCAAAAGTAGAATGAAGGCAACTAATCATGAGATGAAAAAGAAAAAATGACCAAAGTCACTGTAAAGTAATAGCTTTTAATAGTAAAAGGATTCCAATTAAAATTGACAGTCTGTATTATGAGTAGTCAAGTAATAAATAAAGGGATTAAAAGAGATATAAAAGTATTAATATAAGGCTAACTGATAGAAAAAACATAAATTTCCCAAAATAACTAAACTTTTAAAAACAAATCAAGAATATATACTGCAAAAAGAAATAGAGTAAATATAACATAAGTAATTATACAGTAACTAGAACTTAATGTTCTTGATAACAGTACGTCAGATTACTTTGAAGATGATGACTTTGGTTCACTAAGTATTTCCAAGCAATGTAAAGACATATATGAATTAGTAATATATAAACTTCCAGGATACACGGTGTAAAAACATACTTTTAACAAACATTTTTTAAACAATGTGTACTGTTAGTGAAAAAAATTAAATATTAGTAAAGTTATTTTAGTATGTAAATTATGTAAGTCTTTTTAAGAAATAAAAATGTTTGTCATTTCTTTGATGTTTAAATAGTATTCTACTATTAAATCTGATAATATTGATCATAAAAAAGTAATTATACAGTAATTGCAATATAAAATAACAGAGAACACTAATCAAGTCAGTCATACTAATAAAAGTGAATTAGTTTACATTGTCTATTAAAAGAAAAATATTTCTCAGATTGGTTTATAAAGCAAACCCAACAATGCTGTATATAGGAGACACATTTAAAATAGTGATTTTAAAAGGTTAAATTTAAAAGTATGGGCAGAGAAAAAAGACAAATGGAAACAATAATGAAGCCAGGTTTTTAGCCCCAACATAAAATAGAATTCAGGCCAAAAAGCACTAAACAAGAAAAAGACACCATGCAATGCTAAATGTCAGAATTTACATTGAGGATAGAAGAGTTATGGCTCCCAACACCCGAGATAACACAGAAATCACTTAAGTAAATGCAAAACTATTCATGGGGAGAGGAGATGGAAACTTACAAATAGAAGGAAAATGTAATTCCAAGTGCAACACTTTTAATACAAAACCAATCAAATGGAAAAATATAGATAAATAAATAAATATAGAAGACCTAAATAACATATCAATACGTATATCTTATAAATACATGTGCAAAATATAATACTCCATCTTAATAACAAACAACATATTCCTTCAGAGTGCACATAAAAAATTCACCCACCTTGGTGTTGTGTTGATGATGAAGATCACATATTAACCAAAAAAAAAAATTAATAACTACACAAAGTAGAAAGATTACAAAACACACCAGTCAGAATGTAGTAATACTAGAGTAAAAATGTAGCTTTTTTCTCAAAACTAGGGGGGAGGGCAGGGGCAAGATGGTCACCTGGAGCCAGCTTTCCACAGAGGCTCCCTTCCAGAAGGACAGTCAAAGGACAGAAGTTTAGCAAGAAAGCTGATGGTTCAGAGTGGAGTCAAGAGGGAAGGTTTAAAAATGTGCATCAACCCTGCTGAGGCGAGCTGCAACCCCAAGGACACAAACAAAAGGTACACACTCCATCACCAAGCAGATGGGAGTCCCCTCCCCCATGAGAACGGCTCACAGTATACTCAATACAAACAAGCAAGCACAGTTCAAATATCCTCCCATTTTATCCCACGGGAGAGACACTCTAAAAACCAGACCTCCTTCCCCTACCAGGGTGCCATGGCACTCTTTGACAGGCATAAAACTATATAAAACTATATATACCTGCAATTCTGAACTCCCAGAACTCCCCTCCCCTCTCACCCCAAGGTCTGGAAGCTCATACCCCATGGATTCCAGATTCTTGGACATTTTCTTGAGGGGTATGGACAAGGCATGGGCTGTTGCTGATCTGTGCTGATTCTGTGGCACAGGAGTAAAGAGAAGATAGTCAACAAAGAGGGAACCATACAGGAGAGGCGGTGCCCGGAGGCACAGAGCAGCAGCTGTAGTGGCAGGAACAATAAGGCTCACACCTCTGGGAATATTTTGGAAGGTCACTCCCTGTCTCTCTGGGCAACCAGGGGAAGCTGGGCATCTCCAGCAGCAGCCACTGGTGGAACAGATCTGGGATGGAAACTCAGGCCACATGAGGAAAGGGTATGCTGAGGCAGTACCGACTTGGGCAGAGTGCAGGGACCAGAATACACATGCACAGAGACAGCAGACTCCTAGGATGGGGATGACCAGAGGACTACTTTACTGAGACTCAGATGTACCTGGCCCACAGGGGATCATAGCTGAGACAAACATGGGCAGGCAGAGGCTGGAACTAACAGTTGACTGTGAGCTCTAACTTTACTCGCCCCAACACAAACTGCAGCCGAGACTGGGCAGCCACACAGACAGGTCTGAGTTGCAGTTTCTGTGAACTCACACAGCTTCTGATCCACAGGGGAATATAGCCGGGACAGAAACAAATTCTGCAAAGTTGTTCTGTTCTGTCAGCAACATCAATCAGGGGCGGGACAGGAACTGAGTGAACCTCCCCAGCCTCCATTAAGCACTCGAGGTTGTCAAGCCTCACCTCCCCCTTCCTGATAGTGATAGAGAGCAGCAGCCTGACTGAGGAGATACAGATCTCCCTGTGACTCAGGCCTGTCCTGTGGGGTAACCAGTGACTGGGTGTGACAGAGGTGCAAGGTGGGGAAGGAGGTTTCAACCTTCCCAGATGAATTTATTTGCTGGGTGGGTTCTTCTGACCTCAAGGAGCACCAGAGCAAGTCATACTTGAGCTGCCAGCAGATCCCTGCTATCTAGCTGTGTGAGATCTTTTAAACTATCCCACCTGAGACTGGTGTTGACTGGGACAATTGATTTGGACCTCTTAAACGGGGCCAATCACCTGAGGACTATCCAAAGTGGTACCCTGGGTGTGTGGTTGTGGGAAGGTTTGATTTCCCTTTTCCAATTGTTGCCCATGGGGAGCAGGGTGACTTAATTACTGGTATTTCTCCACAGCTGAGAACTCAATCCAGAGTAACTGATTCATTAGTGTAGGACAGAGACCAGCTGAAAACAAGACAGAGCCACTTACTCCACCACACCACGTTGATACTCAGCTTCTGAGGCTGTAGCACTGTATGGGTCCTTGGGAAAGCTTTAAGGGAAAAGGTACAAACACCAGTCCCAGCTTTTGGGCAAAGGGCTGGCTAATCACTACTCCTGGAGCCCCCAACTTCTCCTTATCTGCTCATGTAGCCAAATGTTATAAAATAATCATGGGATTATTTTCCAGAATCAGCGGAAAAACTCTAGTAACATGAATAACAAGAGTAGATCAACTCCCTCCCAAGGAACAATTTGGCAGAAACAACTGAAGATCCCATTCATAAACAGATGGCTGAGATGTCAGAAATTGAATTCAGAATTTGGATTGCAAATAAGATCAATAGACTAGAGGTAAAGTTGGAATTAAAAATTCAAGGACCATTTCAAAAGTTGTCTCAAGAATTCTGACACATTGAGACAAGAATTTGCAGCCCTCAAAGATCTGAGAAGTACAGTAGAATCCCACAGTAACAGAATGAAGCAAGCAGAAGAAAGGATTTCTGAAATTAAAGACAAAGATTTTGAATGCTCTCAAACTCTCAAGGAGGAAGAGAAATGGAGAGGAAAAATGGATCATTCTCTCAGAGAGCTCTGGGATAATTCGAAGAAAACTAACATTCACCTGATAGAGATCCCTGAAGGTGATGATGCTTCACAAGGCACAGAGGATCTTCTCATGAGATTATGAATGAGAACTTTCCATACATGCCAAGAGATTCTGAAATTCAGATAGCAGACACTTTCAGAACCCCAGCACGACTCAACCTGAATAAGACATCCCCCAGGCACATCAAAATTAACTTCACTAAAGTTAATATGAAGAAGAAAATTCTGAAAGCAGCCAGATGTAAGAAAACTATAACTACAAGGTGAGGATATTAGAATGCCTGCAGATCTCTGCTGAAAACTTTCAAGCTAGAAGAGGGTGGTCATCGACTTTAAATCTCCTAAAACAAAATAACTTTCAACCTAGGATCCTGTATCCAGCTAAACTGAGTTTCATTTATGATGGAGAAATTAAATACTTTAATGACATTCACACGTTGAAGAAATTTGCCATAACTAAACCACCTTTCCAGGATATTCTCAGACATATCCTCCATAATGAACACTGCAATCCTCCACCTCAAAACAGAACTCACTCAGAAAATTTTGATCAAATTACTACTTCCACAGTGGCAAAAGGATTAAAAATGTCCACTGGACTTTTGAAAAACTCAATATTCAAAATTCTACCACACTTATCACTAAATATGAATGGGTTAAATTGTCCTCTAAAGAGGTACAGGTTGGCTGCTGGATACAAAAACCCAGGCCAGATAACTGTTGCATACAAGAATCTCATCTTACCTTACAAGATAAATATAGACGAAGGGCGAAGGGATGGTCATCTATATTCCAGGCAAATGGAAAGCAGAAAATAGCAGGTGTTGCAATTTTATTCACAGCTACAATAGGATTTAAACCAACACAAGTAAGGAAAGATAAGGATGGTTACTTCATATTTGTTAAGAGTAATATTCAATATGATGAGATTTGAGATTTCAATTATTAATATTTATGCACCCAACCAGAATGCACTTCAATTTATAAGACAGGCTCTAACAGACATGAGCAACTTGATTTCCTCTAGCTCCATAGTAGTCAGAAATTTTAACACTCTTTTAGCAGTGTTGGATAGATCCTCCAATAAGAAACTAAGCAAAGAAATTTTAGATTTAAACTTAACCATTCAACATTTGGGTTTAACAGACATTACAGAACATTTCATCCTAACAAAACTGAATACACATTCTTCTCATCAGTCCATGGAACATACTCCAAAATCGATCACATCTTAGGTCACAAGTCTAACCTCAGCAAATTTAAAAGAATAGAAATTATCCCTTGCATGTTCTCAGACCATCATGTAATAAAAGTTGAACTCAGTAACAACAGGAATCTTCATACTCATACAAAAACATGGAAGCTAAATAACCTCATGCTGAAGGATAGCTGGGTCATAGATGAGATTAAGAAGAAAATTACCAAATTTTTGGAACAAAACAATAATGAAGGCACGAATTATCAGAACCTCTGGGATACTGCAAAGGCAGTCCTAAGAGGGAAATTTATAACACTGAAAGCCTTCCTCCAGAGAATGGAAAGAGAGGAAGGTAACAACTTAATGGGACATCTCAAGCAAATTGGAAAGGAAGAACATTACAATCCCAAACCCAGTAGAAGAAAAGAAATAACCAAAATTAGAGCAGAATTAAATGAAATTGAAAACAAAATAATTATACAACAGATCAATAAATCAAAAAGTTGGGTTTTTGAAAAGGCCAATAAAATAGATAAACCTTTGGCTAACCTAACCAGGAAAAAAAAAAGTAAAATCTCTAATTTCATCAATCAGAAAATGTAAAGATGAAATAACACAGACTCTTCAAAAATTCAAAATATTCTTAATGAATATACCAAGAAACTTTATTTTCAGACATATGAAAATCTGAAGGAAATTGACCAATACACGGAAGCACACCACCTTCCAAGACTTAGCCAGAATGATCAGGAAATGTTGAATAGGCCTAGTTCTGAAATAACATCAATTATACAAGTTCTCCCTAAAAAGAAAAGCAGAGGACCAGATGGCTTCACATCAGAATTCTACCAAACCTTTAAAGGTTCATGCTAACAATATTTATTCCTTTAAAGAGGAACTAGTGCTAACAATATTTATTCCTTTAAAGAGGAACTAGTGCCTATATTATTCAACCTTTTCTAAAATATAGAAAAAAGAAGGAATTACACCCAACACATTCTATGAAGCAAACATTCCCCTTATCCCAAACCAGGAAAAGACCCAAAAAGAAAAGAAAATTATGACCAATATCACTAATGAATATTGATGCAAAAATATTCAACAAGATCCTAACAAACAGAATCCAGCAACACATCAAAAAAATTATATACCATGACCAGGTAGGTTTTATCCCAGGGTCTCAAGGCTGGTTCAATATACATAAATCTATAAATATAATTCAGCAAATAAACAAACTGAAAAACAAAAATCGTATGATTCTCTCAATTGGCACAGAAAAAGCTTTTAACAATATCCAGCATCCATTCATGATCAGAACACTTAAGAAAATTG